>CM029536.1:17450748-17756386 GCA_017141395.1 Laodelphax striatellus | reverse complement strand
ATAAAGTATGACTAACTTATTACAGAAGATCATCAATCTGTTTGACCTTAGGAATTGCTGATCAAACACTATCACTGTAAAATAATAAGTGCATGATTATTTATCAATAAGTAAAAATAAGAAAATGAGATATAATTGTGAAAGTTTTTTATATAAAGCAAAATATATTATGATTATATGTAATTGATGTCTATGTATTTATTTATTTTCAGTGCTAGAGGAATATTCATTCTAGAGACAAATGAAAAAGCCCCTTATTCAAACAGTTCACTTCCACAAGAAAAAGGAACAGTCACTTCATCTCCGACCTCAACAACAAAGAAAGATGACATTTTCGCTGGGTTGGATATTTTCAATTTTGATGATGCCAGCTATGGGGAAGCCGCATATTGAAGACACGTTTCAAGCAACGTCCATCATCTCATTGATTTTTTTTATTCATCTATTTATTATTATTTATTTGCTCATTTGTTGAATAATAAAAGTTTTTCGAGTCTTTGTTCGTTATCGTTATAACATCATTAATTTTCTTAATTTTTTTCTCAACTCCAAATTTTGGTGATCAATAGCCTACGCAAATTTTATTCCTGAAATTAAAATGCTATCGTGTTTGAAAATAGATGAAGTGAATAATTTGCCAAACACAGGGCTATTTTAAATAATAGACAATTTATTAAACTTCGTATTAATTCAAGTTCAAGTCAAAAATTAAGAAACCATGAATATTGGAAGTTTTAAACTTTCCGCGGGCATTGATGGTTGTGAAAGTGGCCAGTAGAGTTCAGAGTTTAGCAGACGACATGCTTGTTTTGTCAAACGTCAAACTAACCTCGATTTCGTTTGTTTACAATTTTCATCAGACGCTGATATTTACTGTTATATAATTTTTCTCTAGTTTTAAAATAATGTGAGTTGGAATTCATAGTACAATAACATCCAGAAATATCTTAGTTATTTTTTATAATTATCTGAAGAATTATTTGGGCTATTAACCGTTGAATGCATAATTTCCTTGGGTAGAGTTTTAGTGATGTTACGAAATCATAGTTACTGATCTCAAGGCTGAGAGAATGTTTAAAGGCAAAAAACAACTCATAAGTTTCATCAATCTTTGCAACTTGAGAGTACTAAACAATTATTCAGGTTTGTTGAAGCACTTTTCTTTATGAATTGATATAGTATTATATTTCATTAATCTGATATCTGAATGATCACATAGTAAATTGCTCACTTGAAGAGCCGGTAATTAACTTATTACCTCTCATTTTATTAATCAGGAACTTTATGTTTGTAATTTATTGATCCATTGCAGTTTAAAGTAATACGGTAATGTAAAATGTATGCACACACGTCATTTATATAATGGTGTTAAAAATTTGATTTTATCTTGGGATGCTACAATTTTTAAACCTTAATTTTACAGGCAAGAATAATTCAAATATGTCTCAAGAAATTACTAGCATTCATTCACACGGAATAGAAGATGTTCATGAGATGCCTATGAGTGTTATATTAAGACCTCTACCTCCACAAGTAAATAATGAGAAAGTGGAAAGTATTATGAAAACGTTACAGGTAAGACAATATCACTTAATTTGTACAGTAACATTATACCTACTCTTTTGTTTCCAGAACATTATTTTTGCAAGGTGTTGAATGTTGACTCAAAATTCTACAAATTTTATGTAGGCTAAATTATACTTATGAATTTTGCTTTTGGCATTATTTTGTATTTATATCTTAGCATAAACTCATACATTTCATGTAAACTTATGCTTGGGTTTGCTTTGTATGTTCACAAACGAAATGTCTTCTTGTCAGGTTGATATCCACGGTTTACCTACTTGTGAAAGTAAGTGATAATATTCACAGTTTACGTATGACATTAAAAATTACCGTACCTATATATAATATATATATATAGGCTATTACATATATTTTAAATAAATTGTCTTTATATTACATACATTTTTAAATATGCTATTTTTTTTAGAAAACGTCTTAATAGAAAGTTCGGACAATATTCATATTCTTGTTTGAACGGGTTGTAGCTATGTAGACTATTTATAGCTCACTTGGCATTGAGTGTAGAGGACCTTGAGCTAACAGGCACCTATAAATTAACGTAAAATATAGCTCTAGTACTGTGGAATATTTTCGAGTGCAAAAGTCTTTTCAAGTAACAAAAACAATGCCAAGTGGATAAGATTGTCGGGGTTCTGTGAGAAAGATCTGAATGCGGATACACACTAGCGGCATTTGGCCTGCTGCGGTTCCTCCTCTGGAACAGCACTGCTATGAGCCGCTCAAAAACCATTCCGAGTCTGTCAGGAAACGCTGCGGTTCGCTCGTTATCAGCCGCCCTTTTGTACCCTCTCAAAACTTTTCTGAGCGATTTAATTATTTCCCATTTTTAAAAATTTAATTTATTACACGCAAAAATAATTTTCAACAGAATGCGAATGAAAGCAGTAAAGTGCCTCCTATTGATGTTTTGTGGATCAAAGGACGGGAAGGAGGAGATTATTACTATTCATTTGGAGGTTGTCATCGCTACGAAGCTCACAAGAGGTTGAATAGACCTACTATTCAAGCCAAGCTTGTGAAATCCACTGTAGAGGATCTCAGACATTATCTGGGTGGTTCCACGCCTGATTTGAAATGACATTTTATTCTGAAACTCATATTGCTCTCAATAAATGGAATAAACTGTCAAATATGACTTTTTTTTATCCATTTTCCTTTTGCAAATCTATATAGTAGAATTTTTTCAACTTGGCGGATGGAGAATGATTGTTGAGAGACTCTATACCTTTGTTTCTTATACATTTGTAAACAGCTGATTCATCAGCCAAATAAAAAGCCTAGAGCTCATACCCTTTCAAATTCAAATAATCTTCATTCACAAAATTAATAAATACAATAGCAGAAATAAATGAAAATATTCAATATTTCCCCAAAAAACATTAGTCTGGGTGTGGGAAATGAGTTCAATAATTCTCATGCATTACATCAAAACAACGGTTATGTAATATACAAAGAAAAATAATAAAATATAATTAGAAAGAATAAAGAAATATGAACAAATAATGAATAAATAAATTATGAATATTTAAAGAATGAGGAGAGTACTCTAGTTATAATGCTCAGATTATTACAAAATAATTGTACCCGTATACTGAATAAAACTATAAACTGCCGTAAACAAACTGAAAGTATTATAAAATAAAAATTGATAATCCTGACAACTTATATTCAACTTTGCAGGAGTAAACTAATCACTCTAATGTGAAGCTATATTCCAAGAAAACAATTTGAGCCTCAGCTTAATAAGTGACCCATCTTTTGTTAGTGTATTTCGGAAAGGTTTTTTTTTGGGGTGATGTCTACAAGAGCCCAGGGAGGCTTCTTCGTGGGTAAAATTGTATGAAACGTTGATGAGATGTGGAATCTTTCCATAATTGAAAAAAAAAAACTTAATGAAATTGGCAAATTCCACTTTAATAATCAATTCAATTCAACAATTTCAACGAGTTTTTTTAATTGTTCGTGGGTAATGAAAGGAGTTAACGACTGCTTTTTGAGCAGCCATTATTGACACAAAAGAATCGAGTTGAGAGCATATATTATGTCTTTATTGAAAAATCCAATAACACAGATTATAATGAAGATACAATGTCAAATAGTTTAGAATGAATTTAATATATCAGTTGAATTGGAAGTTTTCATGCACACGAATCGGACTTTGAAATTCTAAAATAAAAAAATGTTAATAGTGAATTCAAATGTATAGATTATTATAAGTACAGTAAACAAGTCTCGGTAATTTGAAATTTTAATGAATCAATTATATTCATTTATATAGAATGTATTTCTATTATTTCTTGACCACATAGTTTTAAACTGCTAATTTATTGAATTGAACGATGCTGCATAAATTAGTCTGAAACTAAGAGGTAGATGAAGGAGCTGTGAACAGAAATAATTAATACATGAAAAAAAAACATAAATGAATCAATAATGTTTCACTACAATAGATAATAGATATGATATTATATCATCTCACGTATCATTATTTTAATACAGTATATAAAACATTCCAGGAAATGAATTTTATCTGTTGAAGGTACCTATTCAACAGATCACATCAATTCGAACAGCATACAGATTAATTGCAATTTTTAAATTCACTAATGTACATTAGTACGTTTCCTAAACTATTAGTGCTGCACACTACTTCAAATAAAATTTGGATACAAGACTTGATCCCAGTGAAATTTTATTTCTCTTGCACTGAACGATAACATTTATAATACAGTAGTAAAATAGAAATAATAACACTTGTATTTGTGGCGGTATCTCAACTTGAATAATAAAATTGATTAATATTAATTATGTTCAGAGTTGATAATTAAATAATAAATACATGATATACAGTTATTAAAATTAGCTAATAAACAAATAGTTAGTTTAAAAAAATTATATTAGTGTTTTTGATATCACATAGCGTGCGCCATGAATTTTGGGGAGGGGATACAAATCATAGGTGACGCCTATGATGCAGTGTTATGTTAAGAAATATTTTATAAGTTATAAAATACATATATATATATATATATATATATATATATATATATATATATATATATATATATTTCCAATATTGAAATTTGTTATTTTTTTAGGTTCTCCACATCAATAGCTATGTATTGTAGAAGCCAACTGCTCTACATAGAATTTTCTGCTTGATACTATATCAATCTTTATAAACTTGACTTTTGAAGTAGTAGGACTATGGTATTTCCCAGAAAATAAAATTATTGAGAAAAATACTATACCTACAAATATTAATATTGTTCAGGAACATAATTGAGAAAATTTTCCAAGATTTGACCCACACATATCCGCGACGGAAGCCCAACTATAAGTTCAAGCAGACGTTAGCTTTCATCAGTCTATCATTTCTATTTAGCACGAAAATTATTCTAGGTTTGCCTCATTCAGCAAAGGAGATTGAATAATGGAGAGAAACTTGGCTTCCATTTCTAAAAGAAGACTTACTGGAAAGAATTGGAAAATCCATTTAAGATCCCCGTTATTTCAAAAAATATTCTATACAGCCAATAGTCAAAATATTACACATCGCACCTTAATTTTAGTAAAAATGAAGTACAGATCACGGATACTAGAATACACGGTAAGGTTCATGAGCAGATCCTAGCTTAAATTTTGACAAGTGTGACATCACCCGTAACTCAGTAGACACCTTTTATTCAATGTTTCCAAGGTACCTGGGTTCAAAGATATGTGATTTTTGCACATCTTACTCATAAGTCCTGCCGTTTATTCTAGAATCCGTGGTTGAGATCATTAAATAAATATTTATTCCAAAACAATTTTCAACACTTAAAAATCTTTTAATTATTTGTAAGCATGTTTTTATTTAAAATATATTCCGCATGCAAAGTATGAAAAATCATATTAATGATATAACGACAGTAATAAATTGATTTCACCCAATAATGATATAAATAGGTTGAAGCACATGAATTTGGAATATCCATCTAGACATTCATTAATTTCTAAGAAATTCAGAAAAATAGCTTCTATTTTAAGCCGATGAAATACGGTTACAAACATCTAAAGGCACTTGAAAAGACTACGAGCTTACTTACTCAACTATTAATCAAGTTTCCAATCTATTCAAATATTAGCTCTGATCTAGTACAAAAATAAATAATCTCAAGTACACGAATTATTGTAATTAAAACATTTTAGTAGAAACCCATTCATAAGAATACTACGAGCACTACTATGAAATAGATTAGTCGGTATTTTCAGTAAGTAGTTTAAAGAAAGAGTTATCTTATTAATTGTTAATTAACAAACCACTTAATGTAATTATTCTACTATTAATAATATTTTATGTCAAAATAGTTCATTTGACTCATAAAAATAAACAATCCTGATTGGCAGCTAAGCTAAAAAAATATTGTAAAATTTCAAGTAAACTTCAGAATAGAAAAATGAAATTATTGAATAGTGTTGCAATACGTTAAAACTCAGTAAATGGATCGTAGAACAGAAAGTCGGACAATTTAAAATACTTAGGTACTTTTGGTAAAGAAACATCGGGGTTAAAACATCCACTGTAGTTTCTAAATTTGTAAAATTCATTAGGAAGGTGAAAAAACAATATTGTTTATCTTAGGTTTTAAAATATTCAGACGAAGAATAGATTACTATAAGTATTAGGACTTGAATATTAAGGAGAAAAGTTAAGTGAGCACAGTTTAGAACATTAAGGGCCGGTTCATGAGCTCGGGATTTAGCCAAGTCCGAGACTAAAACGGATAGCCACCGCAGCATCGACAAACGAAAGCCTCGACACTATGTACTAAGGGCTCTCTATGCTGCTAACCCACTAACCTGTCGAGATAAACGTTTGTCGATGCTGTGGTAGCCACCCGTTATAGTCTATGACTTGGCTAAATCCCGAGCTCATGAACCGGCCCATATTGTTTTGAATTAAAATGTATGCTAATAATCGAACTGCCTATTTATAAAAGTTATAAGGAATCAAATGGACCAACTAGCTCCTCATAACGCATATTTTATGAATTTTTAAAATAGATAGAAATTACTAGAGAACCTTTTACGTTTTTAAATGATTAATTAGTTGCAAAAATATATAAATGAGTTATTAGGGTATTGCGAATGTAGGAATTGATTATTAATTCTTATTTGATTAGGAAATAACATAAAAATAGGATAGTTCGGTACATTAGAAAAGAATGAGGTAGATACTATACAGAAGATTAAATATTATTCCTTGATATTACAAATCATTTTAAACAATCACGAAAACTATCCATGATGTCGATTAACTTCATATTAATATACCTTGGAATGAATGCGTTGTCTAATGACTACAATTTTAACCTATTACTTGCTAGTAACTACTACTAACTCGATAGAAATTCATCATTGTTCATTTCAAGATTATTTTTTGAATCCTCACTAGGATTAGTCGAAAAAGTATTCTAGATAACTACCAATCTACTCAAAGAAATCATTAGTGCAATAGTAACAATGATATTTTCAAAAAGAAAAATAGTTCATGGAAATTCTTCATGGAAATTAATAATGTAATTTTATTAATTAAATTATCAGTAAATTGATCAGTATTAATTTGTGAATTATTATACAAATAAATGAGTACAATGGTCATTCACTAATTGATGAACTTGAAACAATGTTGAGTTTAAAAAGTTTCAAAGTAGTCATCCACTAATTATGAAACCTCCATTATGATCAACTACAAAACAAAGTGTTTGTTAGCTTAGAATTGAAAGTATTTTAGTAGAGTAGTTTCTTTCAGATAAGGCTTGGCCAAATCTTTGAAAATAATAAATGAGTTCAAGTTGTTCAAGAAATGTATATATTTTTTGAATATAGATCAAAAAATCAATAAGCGGAAACTGAAAGACTATTCACAGAATTTATCACAAAACGAACTAGCACCATACAAAATCATCGGTAAAACGTTAACACTGCTTATATTTTATTCATGAGAATGGTATGGTAATAATTTATTATTACCAAGTAGTAAAATGGTTTTCAATTTTGTATAAACATAACCGAATGACTTTACAATAAAACAAATACATAATATTGGTAGTTTCCGTTTGAAATTTAGTTTTTAAAATTGTATTGGTAGAAATGATTATAAAACATAATTTGGCAATCGAATTTGGTATCATTTCACAATAGATAAAATGCATTGATTATAGTATACACTAACGTAACTATCGCTAACCCCGATAAGTTGAATATTTATAGGCCCTGTTTATTAAAATGTTGAATTCCTGTTATGAAGGAACAGCTGGATTAGAGATGTCCACACACTAGATTAATTCACTATTTATTACATAGCATATCGTGTGCTGCTCTCTAGTGTTAGAGGATCTTAACCTCATCTGTGTAGAAACAAAATGAATTCAAAATGATCACACACTATACAACATATCTACATAACACATCGTACTATGCTCTTCTAGTGTATTAACGTTTTTAATTTAGCTGATCCTGTATTAAACCGTATAGCAGGAGCCAATTAACTTGTCATAAATCAGCTGATCCAGTAATAATTAAACAGTGATTTCGACACAATAATCAAAAGGCTTGAAAGTCTTAAAGACCTTTAAAGTCCTTAAAAGACCTTTTTAAAGAAGACCTTTCAAAGAATAACTTTTTAAAAGACCTTTTGAATAATCTGCGAGATTCAGCATTTGTAGGTTAAGTATTGTGATATTGCTCTTTGAGACAGCTGATTTCTGACAAGTTGAATTGGATCCTGCTATATGCACCTGATCAAATTCCATCCAATAAAATCATCTTGAATGGATCAGCTGACTAGGTAAGATGAACACACACTAGACATGTAAGTTTTAAAGCAGCAAACCATTACAATATAATGAATGTCTAATGTGTGGGTACCTTACCTAATCAGTTGTTAGTTCAAGGCTATCTTATTATCTGGAAAATTTGATAATGTAAATAAGGCTTTACAGAACTTCAGAGATGAAACAAGACCACTTATTTGTACATAACATACCGGTACAGAATCTGTCGGCTAATTTTAAAAAGTGGATGAAAAATTAGTTTATAAAAAGTATACATACTAGAATAATGATTAAATATATATATATATATGGGGCAGTAGGTAGTTATTGTTCATCACGTGTACTAATATATATATTTACAGAGTAGGGGGCCGGTTGCACAAAAGTGAATAGAAGTTAACCTTCGATTGCTTGTAAGAATTAATGGTAATTTTCAGTTAACGCAAATTTTTTGATATTGAACAATTTATATAGAGTGTCCCACCAAGGTCTTTACAGCCGTTAACCAAAGATCCTGACAAAAAATTTACAGTAAACTTTTGTCCTGTTGATTATCGTTTACGAGATATTATATAGATTTTTTGGAATAAGCCTACTTAGGCTACAGTCATTAAATACTTGACAACTCTAGAATCAATAATCGAATTGCAATATCAAGATCATTTTTGAAAAGAGCAGAAAATTTCACAGTAACAGTAATTTGCATTCAACCTCAACATTTGGACTATTTAACTAAACTCAGGACTTAAAGAAGTTTTGGGTATCTGCCTGTATTTGTTTTGGAAGGAAATGAGATATTGCAACTATACAGTTCAATTAATCATAATAATTAATTGAACGAAATAATTAATTATATGGCATTAATTAGGAATTTCGTTCAATTAATTATTATGTATTTGTTTGATTGATCGAATAAGATATATTATTTTCATTATAAACACTAAATTGACTTAGAAAGCAAGATACTCACAAATTATGTGTTTATGTCGAAGACTAAGTCAATTTAGTGTTTATAATTTGCTCAAGTGAGAAAAGTATGTGATCCACATACTTTTCTCACTTGAGCAAATTATAAACACTAAGCACAAAGCTAAACACAAAGCTCAAGTGATCCACAACAACCGTATTTTCATTACTTTTTTCCATATTTTATTTGTTTGTATCTTTTGTTAGGTTATCTTCTTGTAATTAGTGGGAATATCGATACATATCAGTAAAAATTGTTTGATATTTAAAAGTTCGCGGTTATCTTCTTGTAACTAGTCTGAATAATATACGTATAAAAATTGTTCGATATTGAAAAGTTGGCGCCAACAGAAAAGTACCGAATTAACACGGAGATTAAGCTTTCATGCAACTGGGTCTAAATGTGCCAAGTTTTGTTGGTGGAGGCCAGGGAGTGGATCGAATGTTATCTGCGCTCCAACCAGGGATGATCGAGCACGTCTTCTGCCGACACGCGACAATCCTGACTCGACTGCAGCATGTGCGTGATGAGGTCTTTGGCCTGGTCGGAGATGTCGTCCCAATAGGGACTGGGAAAGCCGTACTGGCCGCTCAGGATATCGTCGAACAACTCTTCCTGGTCGTTGTTGGCACTCACAAACGGCGGAAAGCCGCACAGCAGAATGTACAGTATCACTCCGGCAGCCCACACGTCAATCTAAACAACAAAAACTATTAAACAAGGCAGGAAAGTTCAAGAAGGCCCACATTACAGAACAAATAATGTAGTTATAGTATGATTTAGTACAGACAACGATTCTACAATTCAGAAGAAAACAACACAACGAATTGAACAAGACAGGAAAGTTCAAGAAGGCCCACATTACAGAACAAATAATGTAGTTATAGTATGATTTAGTACAGACAACAATTCTACAATTCAGAAAACAACACAACGAATTGAACAAGACAGGAAAGTTCAAGAAGGCCCACATTACAGAACAAATAATGTAGTTATAGTATGATTTAGTACAGACAACGATTCTACAATTCAGAAGAAAACAACACAACGAATTGAACAAGACAGAAAAGTTCAAATAGGCCTACATTACAGAACAAAAATTGAGTTATAGTATGATTAGTAACAACAACAATGATTCTACCAGTCGGAAAAATTAAAATACATTACAAAAAGAAATTGAGTTAAAATATGATAAATTGGAATACATTACAGAAATATGATAAATAAATATCTATCTATCCATCTAGCGTATGGCTTTGGTTGGTGGGGAGACCCGAAGGTAGTTCCACCTCGCCGTGTATAACCTAATTCCATTAGGTTGAAGTTCACTTTGCAAAATGTTCACTAATTTTGAAAAAGATTCTAATAATAATAATTAATACGGTTTAATAATGGGAAAATTGAAATACATTACAGAAGGAGATTAAATTATAATATGATCTAGTATCCTTCAAACGTTCTTCTCTTAGGTTCAAGATACAGTATTATCTTTCAAAATCCCGGTGGTTTTTCGAACCACCCATTCCTAAAACTGTAGAATCATTGACATCTCTCCATCATACCACGGCTGGGTGTTGATAGACATCCATTTCGAAGAATGAACATTTATATGATGAAACTTAGCCGTTTCATGTAGATACATTGGAATCATTATCACATTGCATCAAATCTTCATATTGTTGATTAATTTATTAGTTTATGATTTGTATAGGCTCAATTCATAAAATATTTCCTATGCGTTTTTCCTAATTTTTCGTAATCCATCTATCAGAGTATGCACTGCTTGATATCAAGGTGTTTTGCGTCAACGAAAATATTTGGTAAAAGTCTACCATTAAAAACTTATAATGGTTTTCTAGTCACTTCAAATTATCATCTATAATTATACTTTTATTATTTAATACAGTTGTTTATATCCTTATTTGTTTTCATGGAAAAAATAACCTACTATTGTGTTTTCTATATTTTTTACCAATTCTATTTCGGAATAAGAATTATCATTGACTCACCTTCAAGCCGTAGCCAACTTCGGTCAAAATTTCAGGAGCCACATAAGTGGGAGTGCCGCAAACAGTGAACAGAGGTCCAGTGACCCGCTGTGCCAGTCCGAAATCGCCAACTTTCAGTAGTTTCACTGTGTTGCCCTCCATTTCAACCTGATATTCAAAAAATACACATACATCAAAACCAAGTTTAAAAAAAGTGAGAAAAACAGTAAAATGACATGAGCTCACCGTTTGAGTATATAGTCATTTTCTAACTATGATGTTGCTGGAAATTGTGATTAATGTTTGAATTATTGGTGGATTTGATATGAATAAAAATTATTTTCAAAGATTATCTTGTTCTTTGATGGTAACAGAAATTTGGATATGACCTTAACATATGGACACCAGGAATAAAAAGTTTGGAAAAAAGGAACACTGTCCCCGCACAGCTCTGCCTCAGGGGTGGCAATTGGATTTTCTTAACTTCATGGTTATTTGATACTGTTTTTTGTTTGTTTTGATGGATTGAAAAATAAATTATTATTTATTATGAATTACCATTTGTTATAAATTATTATGTATTAATTCAATTTTTATTTTAGGCGAATAATTTTTTCAACTGTTCAAAAAAAGAATGAAAATTTAAATCGACATTTTTCACAATATTTTTTCCCCCGGTTTAATCAACCTTGATCAAAACTAATTGTGAAAAGTAAATAATAAGCATATTATTGAGACATATTCTGAATTCAATAGCTGGCCTTATTTACATTGGAGAATGATTTTCTTTATTTTCGGATAGAATTCGGATAGAAGTAAATTTAAGTGAAAACTAAAAGGAATCACTTACCAATAAATTTTCGGGTTTAATGTCTCGATGAACAATATTCTGCTCATGCAAGTAGGTCAATGCTGAGGCTAGATTGTGAGTCATAACCTGAGAATCACTCTCAGGAAATTTAACTGCTTTTGAAATTGCATCAAACAGATCACCACCCTAGAACATCCAACATTATTAAAAAAGATCCAAAAAATTTTATTATTTGAAAATAAGAATATGACTATAAGGTTTTAGTTCTGGACTATAAATTTCAATGAAAATGTACTGTACATTTAAAACGCAACGCAGTAAAAGTTTGAGAGACGAAATAATTAATTTTAGTGACATAAAGAGACTTGAAAGTCTAAATAGTTTCTAGGTCAAAATTGTTTCAACTTGGTTCAACCTAAATAGCCAATCTATCTAGAGTACGAAATCATTATGTAAAACTTATACTTGTACTTTTCTCTGTAGAATTCATACTCAGATTTGAAATCGAAATGAAATCATTTTTGTGCTCACAAAAGCATCACATAATGTTCAAACTTACATTTGACAAGACTAATATTGTCAAAATATATAAAAAGTAGGACACTTTTAGAAGTATATAATACTTTTAAAAAATTATGGGTGTAGTAAACTTTTAAAAATTATAAAAAGCATAAAAAATAATCCTACCTTCACCAATTCCATGACTAGATACAATTCTTTAGGAGTATCATGCTCTGCTATGAGACGTATAATATTGGCATGCTCAACACTTCGTAGAATTGATACTTCATTCTCAATCATATGCTCTTTTCCAGCACATTTCGATTTGTCAATAATTTTTAAAGCATAGTCTATGTTTTTAGTCCTGAAATAAAAATTGTATCAATGAACAAGGAGGTCAAGTTTCTGATTTCACAATTTTATAATATCAATTTAGCATTGAAATGTATTAATATTTATACATTGATAATTATAATACACTGATAATAATTATAATACCCTGATAAATATCAGTGTATTATAATAATTAAAATACATAGAAATTTCTTTCACAGGTGAGATCAATATCTCAATTTATAATTATTATAGTTCCATCTTTGTTATAGTTCCATCCTTGTCTTCATAGACAAATTTTTGTAATCCAAGTCTCTAGCATAGTACAGATTATGGCAGTTAAGATTTATGAACAAATTATAACCGATAATACCATAGAGAAGCGATACATTCTAGTAGATCGTTCAAGGAATAGGAACTGTGAACCGGTTTTGTGTGCTGTCAAATAGTGCTGGCCACGTAGTTCATGTGCCGGGCGGTAAGATCGCGCTGACGTTGGTGTTCTCTCTCAATCGATTATTCACTCACTCCCATTCAATGTCTCATCGCCAGTTGCGGTTTACAGTTACCATGAGTTCTAAGAGATGTCGCTAGGATCGGCCCCTTGATTTCTGGTCACAAAATTTAACGTAAGTTGGGAAATCTATTCTAATCTGTTCTCTGTAATAATAGGCCTAGCTACTAAATACTAGGAATACTCACTTGTCAAAGCACCGTCTCACAACTGCAAAATTACCATCGCCTATGACAAATCCCACAGAATACCTGCTAAGGACTTTATTTGGTATGCTCGGATTTGAGTCTTGTCTTTTTGAAACCTTTAAAGCTTTCGTTTTATTTGGTAGTTTCGGTACGCCCCGTCCTGCAATTAATAAAATATAATCAAGAGGAAGTCTACATTACAGAAATATATTGAAAATCATACTAATGTTTACCTTATTGTAAAATCTTATTACCTTACTGGATAAAATCTGTTTTGATAAAGATGATTGATAATAACTCATTGAATGATTTGAAAGTTGAGAGAATATTTATGAAAATTATTTCGCCTGAAAGTAAGTCAACAGTCAAGTTTTGGTAATTCTACTTACCTAGTTCATCTAGACAGTGAGTCCCTGACTTCAATTCTCCTCCAGTCCTTCTGAGGCCCCTTCTTTGTGCTTGGATTGCTCTAAGCTCTAAAAAACGAATTCATAAGTTTTATTATAGTTCACCATATTGTCAAATTATAAGCACAATGAAGTCTACAAAAAATAATTACTAACTTATAACTATGTTTAAATACATTCCAGTAATCCATGATCATACCTTAGTTTTTCATACGTTATAGTTATTACTTCATCTTGAATATTAATAATTGCTGGTGAAATAGCCAGGAGTAAATATTTTCAATTGATTATCATCATTTCTAATAGCATTGGTATCTAATAAGCGTTTCAAAATCTTAAATACGTAATTAGGAGTATGATCAATAATACAGTTGGATAAAGCATTAATAACCCGATGGAAAGCTTTCAGTTTTTGCTGAAAATTGTTATTAGATATGAATATTTGAGATGAGATTTTTATTGATTATTGTAATGTGACTTACCCTCGAAGTCAAATTCGAAATCATACTGATTCGATCGTTCAGAACCATAAACGAAGAAGAGATCTTCACTAGAGAAAAAGTCTTGTAGATTGATTACCTAAAGAAGTAAAAGTAGCGTTGGTAGATTGAGAATGTAACAATATGGAAGAAACGATCACTAACATTATGCGCCATAAAATTGAAAATAGAATTATTTCAGTGGTAATAAACTATTAAATTTATTACCGTAGTACAAGTTTTCTTATGTTGGCAGTGCCAAAAAAGTACATTGATAATGTTCAAGTTTTATTTTATTTTACTGTTTTGCATATTATCTACAATTTTATTTCATTTTACTCATGTATGTTTGTTTTTTGGAAATAAAATAAAATTCAATTAGCTATTTAGAGGCAACAGCTTTTAAAAACATTAATTACATGAGAGTTTAAAGGAACTTGACAAAAATCATGTTTTATGGCAGATAAGATGATACTCGTGGATGAGAAGAGTTATGTAACTCATGACTTGCTAAACAAAGTATTGAGCCGTTTAAAGAGATTATACGGTATCAGTAACTTCTGAATGAAAGAGCCACCATGAATCATGACGTTTTGTAAAATAGCAGATAATTTTTTTCTGGTTACTATTTGCTTAATAATTTTAAATTTAAATTGGAGGTCTATTCATATTTTATCTTCTACCTAATCAACTACAAGTCTTGAACCTCATGTTCGGATCATTTAGTATAGATTAGGGGTTGATGACTTCATTCATATATCATATGATGATTATATCCATACAGTATAATAATCATGATAGAGAAGAATGGAGAGGCATTTTAAAGGAGGCCAAGGCCCTAAATGGGCTGTAGTACCAAGGAGTAAGTAGTAAGTAAGTATAATAATCAACCTCTTTGATAATTTTCTATAGAATAGAGGTTGATAATAATTATTATATTAATATAATCATGTTCATGATTATATTCATATAATCATCAACCACTTGAATGAATAAAATTACATTGATGATGTAATAAAAATAAAATTTAAAAATTAAATTAGGCCTACATCTGATGATGAATAAAATTACATCAACTTAGTTAAACAACAACTCCTCTATGATAAATATAATCATCAACTTGTATTCTATAGAAAATTATAACAATCGTATTTACGGTCTTTGCAATCAGAAAACGGTAGGTCTAACATGTGAAACTGATTGCAACTATAACTTTCAATCCAACTAATTGGGCAGGAAAATTGAAATTTAGTATTATTCACTTACTTGTTTGCCAGTGGATGTGAACACTTTTCTCACAGCACCCGTATCCAACTTGACAGCCTCAGTGATAGTGGAAAGGGCATGATCAAACGAAGGGGCATTCCTTTTGTTGAGTAAAAGTCTCATCACTTTGCGAGGCCGCGTGCCATTCCTTACAACAATTATTATTTTTGGTCTTATAACACTGGTTGGAGTGGGAGAGCGCACACTGATGCATGGGCTATTGCTGCCACTGAGTCTGGTCAACGACCTAGCCGGTTTCACCTTGGCTGAATTAATGTTATTTCCATTCACAAAGTAGTCGACACGTTTGAAAGAGTCTCCCATGCCAGAGCAAACGTAATGCTTGCCGTCTTCTAAATCGTCGATGTGGGCGACTTTTCGGCCGTCCATTGTGAACAGAGTTCGAACTCCACTGGGTAGGTTCACGTTGTTGGCGAGAGCTCTCGTGAGATCGGTTAGCAGACTGTCGAATGAGCGATACCGTTCCGGAGTGACGGCCATTGTAACGCCTTTACAGTATTTGTCACCGTTGCAAAGAAATTTTATCCTTTTCGCCTTCCGCGTCTTCTGTGGCGAGTTTTGATGCACGCCAAGATCCGACGCATTTCTATGCACCTCGACTGAGTCGGTCGACGAGAAACTTCCTTGTAGTTTGTTGATTGAGCCTCGCTGTAATCGATTGTCCCCATCGATTGATAGTGACATATCTAAAACAAAATACACAATATTTACACGAGCATACCAAATGATTATTTTAAATTTGTGTTCTGGAGAAATTTTTGGAATTTTATACATCCCTGGATCTTTGTTCCTACAAAATCAGAATAACCAGTATAATATGACAAGGCATCTGCAAGACTCTGAGTGTTCTGGCATTTTATGTCAATTAAAATATGTATTTATTTACAAAACATGGATCAATGCTCAATGTAGCTCTCACGTAGAGTAAAGCCCGGTCTATACGCTACAACTTGTTGTAGGACTCAAGTTCCTACAACAAGTCCTAGCTAGGACTTATGGATGAATTGCATCGCGTCTACACGTATGTGTTTTACAAGTCCTATGACTTTTGCCGTCTACACGCCAGAACTTGTTGTACTAAATACAACTCAAGTCCTACAACAAGACCTAGAGTCTAGACCGAGCTTAAATTGTTCTGTCCTAACTTGAAGTTGAAAAAGACATAAGAGCCATGTATACACAATTTGGCTGCATTGTGACGCTCTCACGAAGTTGTGAGCGTCAGGGTCACAAAGCAGCTAGGACAACATACCTCCAACACAAAAGTACAATAACATTTCCTGAACGGCAATGAGGCGCTTCAATTTGTATTGACCCAAGTACCCGATTTGAAACAGATTGACTGATTGAGCTGAAGACAAAATATACGCTAGGACAGATTTATATCACAACAGTGTTGGAGTGCAGCCTAAATCTGGAACCTGTTATTCTGAATTTTGAACGCCTCCAATTATTGCAGTATGATTGCAATAGTTTTAAAGGCTGGCAAGAGAGTTACAACTCCTCAAAAACAATGTTGCCTTTTAATCAAGACGATTAAGAGTTTTAGGTGCAATCCAAACTCTAATATGTTATTGATGAAAGAGCAGGAAGTAATAAGACAAATCTGTTCTTGATTATTTTAACTCCTTTTATGATTATTCTATTGAGGAATTCAAAACTTTTTTATGCTTTTCTGAATATTAGAGAACCAATTTGTAGTGTGGAATGAAACACTTCTTCTATGGTATCATAAACCATTTTTTTTCATGAAAGCATTCACTGAATGGTAATCATTACTTTCTCTGAGATAAGACTACTGACATCATCAAGACATTGCTGGTTCTGTCATAGAAACTTGACGAAGTTCTAAAATACTTACTCAAGCGTCAAAATTTTGAATTCGTCTGTTCACAATCTAATTTGTATCATTTTTAAAATCTAAATTGAATTTACACTACCAAAACCTCTTCAGTTTCCACTACTAATACTAACCTGAAAATTAATGGGATTGTGTACAGTAGACAAAGTAACAGCCGGCCATCAGTCACAAAAGAAACTATGAGAATTTAAATCTTCTTTTTATGTCCTTTCGTTTAAAATATGATAAAAAATATAAAATTTTGAGTAATCTTATAACATATTTAACGCGGATTAAAAAGTGACATAGTGTGTCAGAGAGAATTGTTGTTTCTTGGAGGATTTATCAGTTAGTAGGACATAATATAATTTTGTCTCGAGTTTTAATAGATTAAATCGCAATAGATCGGGATTGATGATGAATATATACTATTTCCTAAATAAAAATTTTAAAATCCATTTTTCAAAACTAGAGTGTAGTTGCTTTGGTATAACTGACATTACATCGTGACCTTCGACTGAGCAGCTGATTGATAATTCAAGCAGAAAGCAAAGCGCTGCAGACGCTGTTTGCCATCGAAGTTCGATTACTTTGTTAGATTACTATGTTTACTTTAATTAAATACTGAAAGAATTTAAAGCTATCATATCATGACTGACAGAGTAAAATATACTGGATAGTTCACGGGTTAACGCCTCCGTTAAACCAGGATGGAAGCGATTGAATGTATGTTTTCTAGATTACTACTTTATAAAACAGTGATTTAAAAACAAGCTCTAACCTGTTCGGTTGAGATATTTTTTAAGAAGTTGAATTCCACTTGGTGTATATTATTTTTAATAGATGCTGGGAATTGTATTTAATTATTTGTTTAGTGACGACCAACTTTAATGTTTTGAGGTTTGGTTATTCTACCGGCTCTAAGTACCCCTTTGTAAATCTGGAATGTATTCAAATCACTGATTGTTACAAATATGTTTGCCAACAGGTTGGGGGAAAATTTGTCTTTATTCGAGATTAAAAGTATAATAAGTAGGCTATTATAATATTTATGAAATGATCTTAGAGTTTGATGTTCATCTATCAGCCTAACCTGTTGTGTTTTTGTCTAAACGCATTTTGTAAAGTGATTTTAGTGATTTTGTTCTATCGTAATGATGTTGTAGTGCCTTTGTGCAAATATTTATATTTTTAAGTGATACTTGATTTTTTACTCTGACAAGTTATTTTGTTTTTTCTAATTAATAATAAGCTTTTTCCATTTGCAGGAATTAATGTAAAATGAGCACTCACATGAATTTCGGATTTCTAACAAACAGAAGATTTGATGCTAAATGGCTGAAAACAGATCTACAAGAAACATTGAAATGGAATCAGCTTGCCGTTTCCTGGAATGAATTGATAAAAAATGGAGAGCTATATGGTGATTTTAGCGAGTCACTTGTTAACTCAGCTGGAGCGGTTGCCAAGAAAGGTATACACTATACACATTAGATTTTACTGAAACAATTTCATAAGTCCTTGAGTTTTCAAATGTAAATTATTTTTGAAATGATCTTTAAAATTCTTCACCTTTCGATCTGAATTATTGCAGGTCATAACGGCCGATACTACTGTGGATTGAGAATACTAAAATGCACTTGCTGTGATGACGTATGCGGCCCTCAGCGGGGCTGCAACTGCCTACCATGTCAGAATTTGGATAAAGAGGACTCAGCTAGAGCACAACTGAGCGAAAGACCAACCGCATCCAATCATTTTCTTGACCAGTGGGCATGGTCTATCACACAGAGTGAGTTGACTAAAAATTAATTTTTAGCCAGGTTGATCAGAAATTGTTGTGAACTATAGGGCCTGACCACACTACTACTATGCTTCACTTCACTTCACTTACTCGCATAGTATATCTATGTATTGTATAGTATATAGATATACTATGCAAGTAAGTGAAGGGAGGCAAAGCATAGAATAGTAGTGTGGCCAGGCACTTAAGGTTCCTTGTACAGAGATTGTTATGAAACTGATGTAGTTTGATTGAATTTTGTTGTTCTGTCTATATTATACAATTATGAAATATCAATTTGGTATAATCAATATTGCAGAACCGTGTAATAAAGTTATGAATTCAGATTCGTAATGTGATTTTAAAAATCTTGGGGACCTCTCTCTCTCTTCAATTTTCTTGATTTCCTAGGATGAATCCGACCAAATATCCATAGATGAATATGAGACTAAAATTACTAACATGCAGGCTATGAGTCTCTTCTAAACCTCTTATTAATTTGAACGTTTTCCAATCTGCTTTAACGTACTGGTTGAATCTGAAATCATGACCGCTGGAAGGAATTTGTTGAGTAAATGGAAATTGCGCAATACCGATGAAAGCAACATTGAATACCAACATTCTTCCTTCTCTCCCCTTCAGACTTCAGGGGTTATCATTTCAGATTCAACCAGTAATAGTGTAAACGCGACCTAAGAGCTAGATAATACCAAATTCATTATAAATAAACAAGATATCACACTAGAAACGCACTGTAATGATGATGAAAAACATTGTCTAGTATGTGGGGTGGCTTTTGCTCTCATCCTATGTAACCTCGGCCTCCTACGATCCATGGTAATGTTAGATTTTTCTACAAAAATGTGATAATTAATGCATTGAATAATTTGAATATTTACAGGTGTTGATGATCTAACAGCTTGCGTGAAATCGATTAATTTCGAGCAGAGTGAACTATGCCACACTGTCGCTGGAAGTTCCCTCTCAACATGTCGCCTGAGGCAACGTCTGGCCGTCTGCCATAGGTACTTTGTTGCTTTTGGAAGACACTTGCCTCAGGATGCAACAACAAGTAGTGAAACCAAGAAAACTGCCAATAAGATATCAGTCTCAAACCCAAAGAAAATGTGAGTATCTCATAATCCTTACTATGCAGATTCATGAAATTCACCTAATATACAGTAGGTATCACAAATTTAATATATTCCTGCAATTTTTCAAGTTATAACTTAGTCGTTACATGTAGATACACAAAAATCATATTATGGCATATTGAATCTTACTTTCGAATAAGATTCCAAGTGGTGCTTTGTTCAATAACCAATCGAATTATCACCTTTGTTTTCAACTTTCACAGTCTATATTATTTGAGCCGACATTATTTTTAATGTACATGAATAAAGTGAATAATCTAACCATTTTTATTCTCTTCTATCTTGTCAACCTCTTCATTAACTCTAGTTCATTCTTCCTTCTGTGATGGATTATAATTCTCAATACAATAGTAAGAAAGCTTAATTCTCCTAAAATGCAGTAACAGGAAGAGGTGCATATATTATCTATTGAAGTATAATACACAGAAAAATCTATGTTCATAAACCAAATTACTGTAACATTAACAGATTTATAGAAATTGCAATATGACAAATAAGGTTTTTCTATCGTTGTAGAGAGTATCGATTCAAATGGGCTTATCATACGTTATATTTTGTAAGTATGATTAGTCATCAAAGAATATAGTTTCCATTTAAATATGTGAAAACGAGACTTTTCCTCGCAGTAAAAAGTAAGAAATTGGACATGTTCGTAGCGTCTTCAGTAGTGTAAAAATGCATACCTTCTAACGCTTTTCAACTTTAGAAGCTGTAAAATGATGTTGAAGCAATCAGAAGGTTCGTTAATGGAGAAAAAAATCCAAATAAAGGAATTTCAATACCCTTGTAGTGGAAGGAAATGAGATATTGCAAGTATTCAACTGCTTTTGAAATCATCATAAGTAATTGAACGAAAATGCCAATTAATAATGCCATATATAATACTCTGAAGACTTCCGCCACTGCAAAAGTTTTTTGTGCAGCAGCATTCTTCAAATTTCCTGTTATTCTGTTGTCAATATTCGCGGAATATTATAGTAGCGTCAATAGCTAGTCAATATAGTAGCGGAAGTCTTCAGAGTATTATATGGCATCATTAATTAGGATTTTCGTTCAATTAATTATTATGATTCAACCCCTGTAGTGCATGAAAAATCTTCAAAGTGTCTTGTGAACATCTTTTGTTACTACGCTAATGGTGAACTAATTTGAATAAAAATTATCTTGTTCCTATTGTTTCAGAGCAAAGTTAAATAATGAAAACGCATCAGTTGGATTGGCAAAAGTTGGAACAAGAGCAGCGCTGAATTTCTCGTTCGCTTTTCTCAGAAGAGCTTGGCGTTCTGGTGAGTTTTGCATGCCCCGCGTTCATTTAATGCGAGTCGTTACGAGTTGCGAGTATTCTCTCGGTACGAGTTGCGAGCGAATTCTTGCAACTCGTACCAAGTTACATCCAATGAAATACAGACAGCCTAATAGGTGTTAAAATCACTACTGTTTGTAGGCATTGGTAGGCTCGAGTTAAACTGTACTCTTTTAAGTTTCAACCCGCAAATCACTTTGTTGAATTATGACCACTGCCTTGGAGTACCATTTTTATATCACACAAACCAAAATGTTTTGATAATTATGTAGTTAGCTCTCTTGGATAGCATTCATATCCATCTAATCAGCAGTGTTTTGAGAAATGTATAGTAAATTAGGGTTTAAAACATTTCAATATCTGTTTATTGTTTTAAAAATGAAGCCTGTATAAGCAATGATAAATAATAAATATTCTGTAAGATAATTCCATCAAGGAATAAATTCATGACAACTTCAACTTCATGATGAATTCATAACTTTAATTATGTTAATTGCTTTAATTGACAATAACTTGAAAACCGGCAGAAAAGGTAATGCAATGTCATTCCTGTTCATTGTTGTTGCCATGCTGTAACTCAATAAATAGATAATTATACGATCGAATAATAATACTAAAAGTTGTCAAAACTACAAATATATTTGAAAATATGACAACTTCCAGTCTTTTTTATTCAATATGGATAACTACCACTTATCGCTTTCACTACTACACAAAAATATAATTTAACGAGATTAATTCGAGCTACTCATACGAGACTTGATTGGAGCTATTCTCTTAAAAAACAGTAATCCTACAGGAATAGATGATTCATATTATGCAATTTACAATAAAAATTAAACCTAAATTTTAAAAGATTAGAATAGGTAGCATTTTGGATAAAGATCGTTAATATCGATTACTATTAAAAATAGTTTGATAGTCAAATGTATAATAAAATACTGATTTATTTTCATGTGATTTAGGAGAGGATGCCGACCTTTGTACCGAACTTTTGCTGGAGTCGTTGGAGGCTATGCGATCACTGCCGGAAGCCACCCTGTTCGATCACTCAGCTGTTTCTCAGGTTTGGTTGGACGTTGTCGATCGATCTACAAAATTTCTTCGACAAGTCGTTTCTGGGTTAGTTACAATATTCAATTCATTTATTAGTTTATTTTGTCATTCACTTGTTTATTCATTTATGTATTGATTTATTAATTCATTGATTTATTCATCCATCCATTTATCGATTGATTCATTTATTTATTCCTTCATTTATTAATCATTAATTTACTCATCCATTCATTTATTTATTTAGCGTATGGCTTTTGTCGGTGGGGAGACCCGAAGGTTGTTCCACCTCGCCGTGATAACCTAATTCCACTTAGGTTGTAGTTTTATTCACTCTTCAGAATGATTTAGAATTCATTCAATACATTCACAGAATAATCCATTCATCTATTAATTCATTTATTGGTACAGACTTAAATCATAACAATATGATTAAGAGAATAACAACAGGCACAGCCCAAAACTAGTAAGTTCTCTCAAGTATTATTTATTGTACATTGCTGAAATAGAATTTTTTAATTTAAGGGTTTGTCAAAGACTGTATGATCAAATTGATAATGTAAATTATTTTGGTACAAAATAGTGTTTTTTCCATATTTTTATAGGGAAGATAACAGTGGCTGCAGCTATCAAGTAGTGCCAGAAATCGACCAGCATTATGCATTGTGTCTACTATTGGAATTGGTAGTTCAAAGAGGGACATTGGGTCACCTATTGGATGCTGTTCTCCTTCTATTACATCTATGGAGTAAAAGGAGAGATGAACTGGACAATAGGTAACAGTAATAATTAGTAAACTCCTTACAATTCTTAAATTTTCAACTTTTCGAATTCATATTAAAATATAAAACCTTTTAATTGATCTAATTATTTGTTATACTTTTTCAATTTAGTCTAGACCCCCTACCAAAAATTAGACATTGGCATGATATAATACTCTGTATATTCAGTAGTATAACCTCATACTATGCTGGACACTAGCAGAATATCAAGTACCGAGAATGGTCAGATGACAGGTCGGCAAACCAGGTAGCCAATCAACGGCCAAGCTTGGTTAAGTTATTCCTCACGAACTATATTAATACTCAATGCGTTGATTGACCTCACTGCTACTATACTGCTACAAGATTAGTGAATATCTCTATGGTTCAAGCTTCCACTTATCGAAGAATATATTTTTGTTTCTTATGATACCCTCATAGATTTGTCGGCCAATTACACAAAAGCAAACTGAATTTAACTGCCGTAAAACTCCAACGTATGGTGGAGCATTATAGGGATATCGTCCATTGTTTCCTTTGTATGACGCCATTTTACAGCGATTAAAATCAATTTGCTTTTGTGCAATGGGTCGTACGATTTTCTTCATTATAATGTAAGGGAAGAATGATTTAATTTTTTTTAATAGTCTTTTGTGCGTATTTTTGATCGACCTTTTTTGGTCGTATGATTGAAGGAGAGTGCCTCAATCTTGATTGACATTGGAATCTTTTTTTTTCAGGAGTGATCAAACCCGGTCAGATCCACCTCTAATTCCACTTTTGAGAAGATTCCAGAGTATTGCACCCTTGAAAGCGTCACATAGTAACAACGAAGTCTGGAATGACAGTTCACCGCCAAGGGTAAAATTTTCACTGAATTTGATTCAAAAACTCTTGAATTTATCCTTATCCTTTCAGTATTGTAAATACAGTTATGACATAGATATTATTATAATTAATATTACAATAATATTTATTTCCGCTACTGCCGTACTTTTGCCAAATTTTTGAATTTTATATGGGATTACAGGCAAATTCAACCCATTCACTCATTTTTCAAACTTATTTCTAGAGAAATCACATATAACCACAAATAACTTTCCTAAAAATTGTCTCTCTACTCTTGGTATTGTGTTAAAAGCTTAAAATAATGAAAACTAACAATGGCAAATGCAAATTGTTGGTAAGAAGAGAATTATTCAACAGACATATGATTTTCGTTTCATTTCACAGCAAATCTTATGGAAATTGGCAAAAGTATGGTGGATTTGTCCGAGCTAACCAATCAAAATTGTGACATCAAATGGCCACACTGTTATCATACTAGAGTCTCTGTAATTGTAACTATTGCTTGTAATAATTATTTAAAAAATATTATTTTAATACAATGTTATGGACTCATTCACACCAATGACCACACTTGGGAGTGGCCATAGCCGAGTGGGTTAAGTGCTGGCTTTGTAACCTAGAGGTTCCGGGTTCAAACCCAGGTCAGACCGTGAGATTTTAGCTCGAGCCCCTCCTCGTGTTTCGGAGGACACGCTAAGCCGTCGGTCCCGGTTTATGGTCGGTCCCGGCTGCCTAAAAAACAGTCGTTAAGTCACGTCAGAGACCCTGAACTGATCAGGAGTGACCTGAAAACTGTGACACCAGACCTGAGCCAGCCAGGTTACACGGAATTATTATTACCACACTGTTTTTACATCGCCTGGCGACCTAGTCTAATTCCAACCTAATTGACTGTCAAAGTCCATAATGATGGTTTAATTTTAGAATGTGTCATGCCAAATTAACTTCTGATCCCACTAGACGTCAAATCTGCGAGCAAGTTGAAACCAATCTGAAAACTTGAAAATAGTAACTTTTATGGTCAGTTAATTTCCACGGTTTTTTTTAATTTCAATTATATTCAAATAAGTGAATTTAAACTTATTCAATATTTTTATTCTTGTAATGTTTAATCATTCTCGATTTGTGAAGACTCAATTCATGTCTTATTTTTGTGACAGGTCAGTCCCACAGAATGCTTTCTGAGGTTCTTTGAGTTGCCTGAAGATGATACGCTGGGAGTTGACTTGCAACTTGTGGCTGTGGTCATCATGGCGCATCTCGACAGGCTTGCCGCTCCTTTCTTGCCTCCCGCCACATTCCATGAGGTATCCTCATCTGGCAAAAATATTGCAAAATTATTTTCATTTCAGTACTACAGTTCAGTATAGTTCTATAGTTCAGTTCTGTATAAGAATCCAGAACATTTTATCATGCCTATATTTTCTTCTCTCTACTCTAAGTATTGATTTCAATAAAAAATAACACTAGCATTGGCAAATTGTGGTTTAAAAGTGTATAATTTAACATATGATTCACGAACCTTTCAATGTAAATCGTATGTAAATTGGAAAAAGTTTAGTGGGTTTGACTAGCCCTATGAAAAGTGTGACATTTAATTGCCACACTGTTATTATTAAGCTTATGGCTTTTTTGGCGGAGAGACCCTTTCGGGTGTTCCACCTTGCCGAATTATCCAGTTTTCCCTAATGGGAAATATGGAAAACATTATAGGTTAAGTCCAACACTGAATTTTCAACTTATAAGTCCCGAAAAATCTTCAAAAACAAACTGTGATTGAACAGTTTCTCATACGAGTTAGTTTCTCAAGTTATTACTCACCGTACACCAGTATCCATTCGGTTCAATGATAGTTGAGTGAGTTTTTCAGTCTGTGATTTTCATTTCTTGATTTTTTTGAAGAACTCGAGACTGTATCAAGACGTACAGGCGTGGGGCTGGGTGTCGTGGAACGCGGGCGAATCGCCTCAAAGCTGCGACCAGATTGGCGAGCTAGGTGTGAGCAAGATGGTCTGTTCCGAGCAAGCGTTGCTCTTTCTCACTCACGCTGGAAAGGTCTACTCCATGCTGCACACATCTGAAACTCAGGTAACATTTCGCGCTTTCATACTGGTTTAGTAAGAAAGGTGAGTGGCTTGATCTAAGCATAGAGATAGCATTACACAAGTAGATAGTTCATGCACATGTTAAAGAGTGGTGGCCGGTTTTAGAACGGTAGATGGTGGCGATATCTTAGAGGACTCTATGGAACTTGTGTATAAATGGCGAGACCTCTAGCACCCCTAGCTTAACCATTCAGGAACTACGTGGCCTAGGGTTTTGACCGTACAGCGAAAGTAGCATCAATGTTCCCTATACTATCTAATGCTTTCTCTATGGTCCAAGTCACTTGCTGTGTCCAAACACCAACTGGCACGATATTGTGAGGTGATTCGAGATTCCTTTATGCCGGAAGCAGTTAGCACAAATTTATTACCATCGTCAAGCTACAACAAGAATACAAGAAAGCATGTTATTTCAATGAATTACGATTCCTTAGTATACAATAAGAATAATAAAAGCATACAATATGATATACAATCAAACCATGAACTTTTGTTTGATGTATGAAGATTTTCCAATTTTAATTTTTCTAAATTGATCAACCCCAAGCTTTTTCAAATGTACAAGAAGTTTAAAGTAGTATAGTATAGACCACGCTTTCACGTGTGTGGAAGATTTGTCGTTTGGCAAATATATATAATTCTCAATATGTACATTTCTTTATTGAATATACCATAATATTCAACATTTTCGGTGCTTGTTAAATACCGCATGTCTGTAGCCGTTTTAGAAGCTATTCTCCTGTATTACGTGACATATAAGTTTTATGAAACAGGCCTCGGGTGAAAAATGATGAAGAGAAACATTGGTTTCGATTTATTTATTTAGTGTATGGCGTCTCTCATGTTGAGGTGCACTCAAGATGTGTATATTTTCAACAAATATCCATTTTCAAAGGTGGGTTGGAGTGGAGCGGCTTGCTAGGAAAGTTAGCATAGTGACGTCACTGCAGTCCTCTCGCCACTAGCTTTGCATTAGAGTTTGGGACTGCAGTTACGTCACTTTGCCAACTTTCCCAGCAAGCCGCTCCACTCCGACTCACCTTTTATTCTATAGACCTTGTGTTGCTCCAACTAATTGAAATTGTAGTGTTCCTGGATCAGAATTGATCTTGCTTGGTGCAACTCAACATAAGTGTATAGCTTTCCTTTCAGTGTAATAAACATTCAAGACTGCTCTTGGATGGGTGACCGACACAGAAAATTTTGCAATTAGGCGAGGTGGAACCTACCCATAAGGGTCTCCACACCGATAAAAAGCCATACGATAAAAAAAGTGTAACACTTGATCATGTGCTTTGCGATTTCAGTGTCCCGAATTCATCAAAGGCCTAAGTCACGAAGAGATCGTCGATATAGCGTCTCACCCGGAGGGAAAGCATTTCATGGCGTTGACAGCCGAAGGCGAGGTCTATTCGTGGGGAGATGGAGACGGCGGTCGGTTAGGGCACGGCGATACTATCAACCGCGAGGATCCCACCCTTGTACTGGTCCTAAGTGATCACCGGGTCACCAAGATTGCTTGTGGTGGAACTTACAGGTGCGTGACAATATTGCTTTATTAGAAAGTAATTATTCTATTCGATTAAAAAATGAAGGATTTCATTAGATTTTGGATTCCTATCATATTAAGTAATTATCCAATATTACAGAAGTGGAATATAGAGATATTTTCAACTTTCAAAATTATGATTGATTTTATTTTCTATTCTATTTTATTCTGGGTTCGATTCGATTCTTATTCTTAGTTCTTATTCTTATTCTTATTCTTATTCTTATTCTTATTCTTATTCTTATTCTTATTCTTATTCTTATTCTTATTCTTATTCTTATTCTTATTCTTATTCTTATTCTTATTCTTATTCTTATTCTTATTCTTATTCTTATTCTTATTCTTATTCTTATTCTTATTCTTATTCTTATTCTTATTCTTATTCTTATTCTTATTCTTATTCTTATTCTTATTCTTATTCTGATTCTAATAATTCTATTTTATTTGTTTTGAACTTTCAGTGCTGCGGTAACCTCTAATGGTGAGTTATTCACTTGGGGAAGAGGAAACTATGGAAGACTAGGACATGGGAATAGTGAAGACTTCTACATTCCAACTCGGGTCACTGGTCTTGTAGGTAAGCAGAATTACAGCCGTATTTACATATCAGAATTGAAAGTTGTTGATTTCAAGCATGATTTAAAGCTTCTAGCTGCATCAATTTGAGCTACAGTTATTTTCCCGAGCTTCACGATTAACAACACTCACAAAACTAACAGCTTACATTTACAACTTCGAAATCTCAATCAGAAAGACTTTTGATGTTATCCTTGTTCTTGTTCTTGAGGTGAGCCAATTTGTTGGATTTGGTCAATTGTATGACCACCTCAATCAGGTAATTAGAAAATAATTCTTGATAAATGTTAATTTGTCCGATAATTAAGTCTGATGATGTCCAACACCAGGTCGAAACGATCGGCACTATATTGTAATTCGAGTTTTCTTCTTAATTTTTTTTTAAATAGTGATAATTTCAATCCAATAATGTATTCGATCGGATTTTTTCAATGGGAATCATGATTATTTTATTGATTATAGTTGGCAATAACTTTTAGAAGCTAAGATTTTTTTAGAGCATAATATTAGACATTGAAGAATAATATAAAGTAATATTACATCAAAACTGAGGTAGATTTAGCAGTACAATACCAGGCACTCAAAATGGCCAATACTGAATGACCAAGGTTACAAATTTACAGGTTCACAAATTAGTAAGCCACCAAACTGCCTCAGCTTCCACTTATAAAAGTACACATTATCACATCTTCCAATGTTTAATTCAAATCAAATCAAATCAAATAATTTTTTATTTTGACTGTATAGCATAATACATACAATAAATAAAATGAGACACGTTTGAATTAACAATAATGAATGAATACTGCAATTTGTTTAAGATAATCTCAAAAATAATAGGCCTAATAAAAAGTCAAAATAAAAAGTACTACTTGCTGAATTAAAACAAATTCGCTCGCAAGTAGGAGTATCAAAACCAAAAAAAAAAATTTTTCTTGATGCTACATTCACACACAGATTCACACACCATTCACGCACTAAAGTAATAATTCATGTGTGAACAATCAAACTTCAGCCATGTTGAAGTCCATGAGGTTAACCAATGACAGTGAACAGCCTCTCAATATTTTCAGGTGGAGAAGAAATAAGCCATTTGATAATTTGTTTCTTGAATGAACGAATGTTATTGATTTGTTTTATATTATCAGGTACATTATTGAAAAATTTTGGACTCAGAAAGACAAAAGATTTTTGAAAAAAGGTTTTATAAGCTTTAGGTGGTCTTAAAAAATTGTTTGTTGCACTTCTTGTTGCATATAAATGATAACCCTCATACATTTGCCTACTACGATCCCCGGATTGCATAAAAAATGAAGATAATACTTTAAATACATAGATGTAGCGCAAAGGTAAACAATTGTACATTTGGAAAATTGGGAATGAGTGCTCGGTTCTCCTAACACCCTTCATAACACGGACTATTGATTTTTGCATAGTGACTAACGGCTTTATATGTGTTTTATAAGTGGAGCCCCAACAGGTTATTCCATAGTTCAACTTAGAATTTACAAGAGCAAAATACAATTGTCTTAAAACTGTTTGAGGTAAAAGTTTTCTAAGAAAGTAGAATTTTCTTAAAAGTATCAAAAGATATGTTTTTAAATTACGCATATGGTGGGTCCATGTGAGCCTCTCATCTAACAATACACCAAGATATCTTACACAGTCAGATTGCTGTACTATTTGGCAATCACAATTTAAGTGATCACATGCGTAATTATGAAATTTAAGCGTTGAAGGAAATTGCCAAGATGTGGTTAACGTAAAAAGCAAATATTTGGTTTTGGATACATTCAGAGAAAGACCATTACAGTTGAACCAGACAAGTAATTTATGCAAATCCTCCTGCATCTTGAAAAATAGATTTTCACTGTCTGCACTGCAATATGAAAAAGCAGTATCATCCGCGAATGAGACCGGCAATCCATTAAAGTCTCCTGAAAAGAGATCATTTATAAATATGAGGAATAACACAGGGCCCAAAACTGAACCCTGTGGCACCCCATAATCAACACTCAAAACCTCACTTCTCGTATTTCCAACAGAAACATATTGAAGTCGATTACTCAGATAGGAGACAAACCAACTAAGCGCAACACCTCTTATGCCCGCTCTTAACAGCTTATCAAGTAGTAGAGAATGATTGACAGTGTCGAGCTTTTTATATCAAGAAATAGACCTGAAACACAAGACGGCAATTTGGAATTGAGATTGTTATGTATTGAAGCCAAGAAACTCTCAAGAGCCATTTCAGTATTGAAACCCTCCCTGAAACCAAACTGACGGCAATAAAAGAAATTGTTCGAATTTAGAAAGTTAAGGAGTCTTATTTTAACAATTTTTTCCAAAAGTTTTGAAAACACTGAAACCAGAGATATGGGCCTGTAATTAGTAAGATTAGAATGTGAGCCACTTTTATAAATAGGAATAACCTTAGCTAATTTTAACTTGCTTGGAAATTTACCACTAGAGAGGCTGCAGTTGAATATATCAGTAAGAATTGGAACAATAGCAACTGCCACATTTTTAAGAAGTTTTGAAGAGATTTTATCATCACCAGGAGCCTTACCCTGTTTCAATTTAGAAATATGTAGGAAAAGTTCATTATAAGTTACCGGCTCAAAGAAAATAGATCTAGGACATTGATCCACTCTGAAAAAATTTACATACTCATCCCAAGCCCTGCGGTCATTCTTTATGGAGGTTGCAACCTCTTTAGGTACATTACAAAAATTATTAAATAATTCAGCCACGGTACTCCTATCTGTGATAACAGTATTATCGTGCTCAATCTTTAAATCAAGTTTACTTTTCTTATTGGGATTGCCACACAACTTATTAAGAGTATACCATTTTTGTTTTGGAGGTAGATCGTTAATTGAAGAATAAAATTTATTTTTTTCTATTTGTATCCAAGTTTTAATTTTTTTAGAATAAACCTTCCAATTAGATTGTAATCTGCAATTTCCTGGATTTCTCCTTGCCAACTTTGCCAATTTGTCTCGGAAGAGAATTGCTGCACACAACCCCTCTGAGATCCAAGGTTTTAACCTTCGAATGCCCTTTTTATTTGTTTCTATATTAATTATCCCATTTTATCAGTTTACTGTACACTTGTCTGTTAGTTTCAATTATCAATAACTTATTTTAATTTTGTTCATTTTCAGATCACCATATTGTGGATGTTGCTTGTGGTAGCGGAGACGCACAAACCTTGGCTTTGACTGACTCGGGCCTTGTATTTTCCTGGGGGGACGGTGATTACGGCAAATTAGGTAAACTATTCCTTAAAAGCTATACAATTCAATCTAAAACTATTCAAGTTGAAAATTGAAACTTTGTCACTATAAATTAGGTTTTTTTCGATACAGCTTTCACCTCTTTTTTCAAATTTTAAATTCTTTCAAATGTTCTGTTGTAAATTTCGTTTGTACATTCAAGGGTTTATTTATTTATTCTTAGTTTTTTTACTTGTATTTTCTTTACCTTGTACCGTGAGTAATTTTTTTCCTCAACTGTTATAATAAGATATTTCTTTTCTTTTATTTGTATTATTTTGGTTAATGCTGCTTATTTTATTTGTTATTATATAATACTCGGCCCCTGCGCTCAGGCTGTTGCCTTTGCAGGGACCTTCCTTGTTATTAATACTATTTTATATTATATCTATTGTATTATTAACTCTATTATTTTTCATTGTACTTTTTAAGTTTGCTGTATTTTGTTTTCAAGGATAAAATAAATGATTTGATTTGAAATTAAATAATGTTATTGCACTTTGAACATTAATCAATCAATTAATCAATTCAACTTTATTCCAAATAAGCACAATACATGATAAAATAAAAAACAATACATGGAATAATTATTTCCCCGCATGGACTATTGATCCGTGCGCGGGGAAAGAGTTCATAATCTAGAATGTTTATGTCGACAGTTATTTACAATAATAAAGTTACAAAAAAGACAAATGCTTAAAAAAGTAATTATATAAATGGAACACTAATTAGACTAACTTCAGAGCACTTCATCTTTTATACACTACCGAATGATCAGTCAGTCATCAACATAGATAAAATTAGAAGAACAATTTTCACGGGTATAACTTCTAAGAATAACAATACTTTATACTGTACTACTTCTGTTTAATCAATGCAATGCGTTGATTTTGATGAATGAATTCCATTCCACAGGTAGAGGGGGCAGCGATGGTTCAAAAAATCCGAAAGTGATCGATTGTTTTCATGGTGTAGAGGTGAGTGTGAGGTCTTCTTAATTTTTTTTTTTATCGTATGGCTTTTATTGGTGGGGAGACCCTTACGGGTAGGTTCCACCTCGCCTCATTGCACAATTTTTTGTCTTCTTTATAAATTTTAATTATTCAACTTTTCAGCTGTTGAAAAATTTCTGCCCAATGTGTTACTCTACAATAATAATTTATGTGTCTCACTGAAATTAGAAAAAAAATATCTTATTTATTTGAATTTATCCATCAATAATTTACAAAATCTGTCTATAAATTGTTGTTTCCTCTTACTAAACTAGAATCACTTTTATCCTACTATTGCAGAACACTATCATATGGTGTTTACAGTTTCTTTCTCATGCTATTTCTCATGTGATTTAAATTGGTGATCATAATTAATATTTTATCTCTGTTTTTTTTTAGATAATAAAAGTTTATTGTGGCGGACAGTGTAGTTTTGCCTTGACCAGCAATGGAGAGGTGTATTCGTGGGGTAAGGGGGATAACTACCGCCTGGGTCATGGATCCGAAGAGCACGTTCGCTTTCCAAAACAAATTCAAGCTCTTAAAGGTTGGTAAAGATCTTACTACTATTTCTAGAGATAGAATAATTAGGAGATAGTGATTAATGTATTAGGTATAGTTATAGTGATTTATTTTTCAATTTAGCGGATGGCGAATGGCTGTTATTTAATGATTCAATTGTAGCGTGTGATGTTATGCTCAGTTCTGTCCCAATATAACATCACACTAGACCAACAAATTCTACTCCGTATAGTTCAGTATAACGTGTCACCGATCTTATTATGGAGAAATCTTATGCTCCAGGTGAGTCACTTATTTTAATATTACTAGGACATCCCAGGTCGCATCAAACTGCGGCTACTGAACTTCGTAAAATAGTTTCCAATTCTCGTCCTTCTCCTTTTTTCGTTCTTCTTCTTCTTCTCCTCCTCCTCTTTTTTCCTCTTCTCCTTCTTCTCATTCTTCATCTCCTTCTTCTTCTCCTCCTTCTTCTTCTTCTTCTTTCACTTTTTCTCATCCTTCTTCTCCTCCTCCTCATTATTCATCTTCTTCTCCTTCTTCATCTTCATCTTCATCTCGTTCTCACTCTCTATCTTTTAGCTAAATAAAATGCTGGAATGCTTACCAAATTTACTTTCACAGCCAATTCCTCACAAAATAATGTTGAACAACACTTGAAAATTTTAAAATATTTTGCTCAAAACTTTGATCTCTCTACTCTTGAAACAGCTTGTCTGCAGTACAATGAATATCATCTCAGAAACACTAGAATGGCCGTCTGATATGATAGTACTCATTGCTGCCAATGTAGGTAATACTCTACAGCTACAACAGCATGTCCCCATTTGGTCCGACTTCCCCATTATAGACAACTTTCACTTTACATACTGTAGTTCGTGAGGAGTAGCTTGGCCTACGGTCGTTGGGTTACCCGATTTGCTTACAACAATCAATTTTTTATATCAATTTAAAATTATCAAGTGCCTAATATAGGTACTGATATTATAATAATTTTCTGTCGGAAAGTCATCCTAGTGCAGTCTTCATTGTTTGTGACTTAAGCCCGGTCTAGACGCAACGATAAGTTTGTCAAACTTTCTGTTCAAACTTATCAGGATTATTTTAAATTGTCATAAAACAGCTGATTTAACGTTAGTAAACGAGCGTACATCAATCAGCCATTTTCTGGCAAGTTAAATGGATCCTGCTAAGTAGCAGGATTATTGTAAATTCTCAGAAAACAGCTGATTGATGTAAGCTTGTTCAATGACGTTAAATCAGCTGTTTTATGACAATTTAAAATAATCCTGATAAGTTTGAACAGAAAGTTTGACAAACTTATCGTTGCGTCTAGACCGGGCTTTAACCTAATGATCATTCAGCAACATATTTTTTTTATCGTATGGCTTTTTATCGGTGGGGAGACCCTTACGGGTAGGTTCCACCTCGCCTAATTGCACAATTTTTTGTGTCGGTCACCCATCCAAGAGCGGTCGTGAATGTTTGTTACTTAACCACATGATTACTTAGCAACCACTATCACCGAGTGACCACTGATATTATAGCAACATATTAATGAGTTGTTTCAAATTGCAGGCAAAAAGGTGAAAGAGCTAGCCGTCGGTCTGGTGCACGTGTTGGCTCTGACCGACGGTGGCGAAGTGTACAGTTGGGGCAAGAAGGAGTATCAGCTGTGCAGTGAACCGGTCTTGAATGGCAGCTCTGGGGCCCATCACACTACCACTGACGAACCCAACATTGTGACTGCACTGCGAGGCAAGAATATTGTCGGCATTGCTTGCGGCCCAACACAGGTACTTCCAACTAATTCATTATTCATATTCATCCTATTTTATTGACTGGACGTTTTCTGAAAGTGTAAATACCATCTGTATCATTGGTATCTGTTTCGTATCCGTATTGAGAATGATACTTGAGATGCCAGCGCACTCGAATGATAGAAGAGTGACCAATCGGCAGGGATTAAAGCTAGATTATTATTGAATCAAATGCAAAACATGCCTGTTTTCAAACCAATAATAATATTAGAAAAATATTCATCTAAAATATCACAATAACTTCTAAAATCAAGGCTATGATGTTTCAGATCACTTCAGTAGTAATTTTAAGAGAAAAGAAACAATGGTATATTCGATTTGATCTATTTGAAATATTTTATTATAATAATTGAAGAAAATTTGAAACTCTTGAAAAGTTAAAATGCTTAGAGTATGAAATAAAACACTTGAAGATATTGTCAATTCCACTGTTTTATTATTTACAGTACTGTTGAAAATGTGACTGGTGTAGCCATGAAACCGCGGTCCAGTGCTGTAAATAATAAAACAGTGGAATTGACAATATCTTTTAGGGCCGGTTGATGAGCTCGGGATTTAGCCAAGTCCTAGACTGAAACGGGTGGCCACAGTAGCATCGACAAACGTTAGCCTCGATACTATATACTAAGGGCTCTCTAGTCTCTATGCTGCTAACCCACTAACCTTTCGAGACAAACGTTTGTCGATGCTACGGTAGCCACCCGTTTTAGTCTAGGACTTAGCTAAATCCCGAGCTCATGAACCGGCCCTTAGTGTTTTATTTCATTATAGAGTTCCACAACATCAATAAGATTTCTACAAATAAGCTTAGAGTATGCTCAAAACCAGAATTTTAATAATTGAAAAGAAATAAGTTCGATTGACATTAGTCTAACTACCGTAAAATGGCGTCATTGCATTGACTTTTGAATCGGTCATAGGCTCCGTTAAATGGCATCATTTCACGGCGGTTTGATTTTGCTACAACTGGCCGTGTAAGTTGATTATACATAACTAACAATGTAATGTGTAACTTATAATGTAATAATGGAACTAATACATAAGTCTAAAGTTATTATAGAGTATCAATGAATCGCTATGTCCAGATTTGGTCGATCTTTGGTGCTGTACAGAATGCTGCATATTCTTAAGCATTGGTAGCATGCTGTGTAGCACACACAAATCGACAAGTCTGGACATAGGGAATGGTGAGCAATGAAATTCGATTTTATGGTTCGAGTTATTTGTTTTGCAGAGTTTCGCCTGGAGTCCTAGCGACAGTTGGAAAGTGGGACTGCGTGTGCTGTTTGTAGCCGATGTGTGCGAAGAGACCATGTGTCGGCTGGAAGAACTTCTGGCCGAAGTGTGTGATGGAATAGTGGGTTCTGATTGGCCACCGCCTCAGGAGAAAGAGTGCATGGTGGTGGCTACTCTCAACATTCTCAGGCTGCAGGTTTGTAGTTAAATACTTCTATTGATACTATTTTCGCAGCTATCCCGTAATTTGATCTACACAACAAGATGATTCAATGTTGAATAATTAATTTATTTATTATTCAACAACACCTCTTTGGCTATTATCATAGCCCCCTCTAAACTACATGACCGCGGCCTTCAATGTGACAACCTCGCAAGCCGATGCAGCGACGTTGTCACATTGAAGGGCTGAAGGCCGCGGCCATGTTTAGAGGGGGCTATGCTATTATTGATGCGATAATAAGTTTTGAGCGAAGTGGACTCTGTGGTACGGGGAACAGTGAAATTGACAGGGAACAGGTGGGAATCGACTTTGTAGCAAAGGTTAGCGGTCCTTGATGTTCAGGTTCCATTTGTATTACAGAAAAACCCCGTTTAAGGAATAAAAATGTAGAATAAACACACAGCGCTATCTCTCGGCTTTTGACGGAACTGCTTGGACCTAATAAGCTGGCGTCAAATTTGAATAAAACAAGCGGCGCTTTGGGATTACAGAGGTGAGGGTTTACTATTGATATCATATGCAATTATCTGTATATTCTGTATACCCAGGGCTCAGAACAAGTAATAAAATCATTTCATATGCAATCGCTTTGTACTGTGGGATTACACAAGTAAGGGTTTATTATTGATATCACATGCACTATTATCTGTATACCCAGGGCTCAAAACATGAAATAAAATCGTTTCTTATTACCAAAGCACATCAAATGATCAAATATTCTATTCGTGGGAAGTTTGTATATTTATATACATTTTAAAATTCAACCAAGTCCACAAATGAAATGGTAGAATACGAGAATAAATTTAATGCGTATTTCAAAGGTACAGAGAGTAGAGAATAATTATTTTATCATGAAAGTCTCTGTTGTTCAATAAATCATAATAAAATTGAAGTACTGGAAAACGTATTCCATGATAAATTAGTAGAGGCTTTGATGTTTAGTAAGATTCAAACTGTCAAAATATATTGGAAAAATAGTTTCAAAAAATAATTTCATTATTTGTTTATTTTTTTTCAAAATCTTCTTGCTATTTTTATTTTATCTTTTTTTAAAGGAATAAATGAAATGTGAGATAATGAACTTTATTACATTAAACAAATCATACAAAAAATGTTTAATTTGAAAAACAGGAAATAAAGTTTACCACATTATTATCCAGTAAGGGCCGGTTCATGAGCTCGGGATTCAGCCAAGTTCTAGACTAAAACGGGTGGCTATCGTAGCATCGACAAACGTTTGTCGCGACAGGTTAGTGGGTTAGCAGCATAGAGAGCCCTTAGTACATAGTTTCGAGCCTAATGTATAGTTACGAGCATTATGAAATAGCCCTTAGTACATAGTTTCGAGCCTAATGTTTGCCGATGCTACGGTGGCCACCCGTTTTAGTCTAGGACTTAGCTAAATCCCGAGCTCACGAACCGGCCCTAATTGTTGTCAACTTGGAGAATGAACGATAATTATTACAAATTAAAATACAATTCCGTTTCGTAAATTTGGAGATTAATGCAGATTCTTCTTGGACCACCGATGAAATAAATGATGTGCGTTGTATGTTGTTGCAGTTGCACGCAATGACCAGTCACAACGTGGACGTGCGCAGCGTGGGGCTGAGTGCCGGCTCGGTGCTGCTGGAGAGCATCAAGCGCACAGTGGTGGAGTTGGCCAGCAAGAGCGGTGTGCTGGACACGGTACAGGCGGCCGCCCAGGCCACTCTGCAGGCCGGCTGGAGCATTCTGCTGCCCACCGCCAACGAACGAGCTAAGGCGCTGTCATCCTTGCTGCCAGGCACAGGTCAGTACACAGAATGGGGTTACGAAGAACAGGGGAGATTCAGATGAAGAATTAGTTATCGAGAAGACTGGGTTCTGAATGATGGTGGACTCGAAATGGTGTGTCACAGAAATGGAATCACAAACAATGGGCCGTATGAATAAAATCTAAGGTTTTGCTTCTAAGCATTAGGTAGAAGCATAAGCATTTGCTCATTTTTATATGAATAATCTTTACCTTATACTCTTACCTCATGCTTCTCAAATCTGGAGCAAATGCTTACCTATTTCAAAGATTTTTCATCAGCTGATTCATCTTACTTTGTTTTTATAGTGAAAGGTTAGAATTTCAACGGCCAAAATTTAATGCTTTTCGCAAGTTTGGACAATCTAAAATTACATTTTCGATTATTTAACATCGGAAAAGAATTCCAACATAAAAAATTGAAAATGGAAAGTTACCGCCCCCAAAGTTTGCCGCTCCAAGCGGCGGCACTGCTCTTTAATATAACTCTTAATAAGAAATTCAATTGACATTTTACTTGTTCAAATGCTATTACATCTACCGTATTAAAAAAGCAGCCAGTTTTGCTTAAATTTATTGAATTAATTGAGCCATTTTAGTATGAGCAAAAGGTGAAAAGCTGCTCTAGACTAGACTCAACTTTTATAGAGTACTTGCTTCAAAAGTTGAGCAAATGCTGTAGTTTATTCATACAATTTTGAGCATAACCTCTATTTTTGAGCAAATGCTCAAACTAATTTTTGGATGAGCATGAGCATAAGGTTTTGCTCTCTTTTATTCATAGAAAATGAAGCATATGCTCAATATTTTAGAAGTATAAGCAAATGCTCAACTTTATTCATACGGCCCAATAGGGAAGATTCAGATAACTGAATTTTAAGTTGACTGTTTTTTGAAGGATGGTGGACGTGAATCTACTCGAAATTATGCCTCTGTACATGAAATTCTAGAAATTAGAATTTAGTACAACATATAAAATAAAACATATGTCAACATTGCCCGGCATTCCAATTGGATAACGCATCAAGCGAAGGATGGCCAGGCCAGACGTCTTTAAGGATGAAAAGCACTATAAAAAAATACAGTAGTTCATTCAATGTTTTGTTTACTACTAATTTAGCTATATTTGCTGTTGTAAATATAATATAATTGATATAATTTTTTTTCAGAATGGGATGCAAGCAACATGAGCCAGGGACATCATTTTATGACTGATCTCCTCGTGTCTAGTCTCATGGCAGACGGCGGATTGGAAAGTTCTCTCGAAGCTGCTATTAAAGGTAGATAATTGAAAAATTATCTATTAAAAAGTAACATTATTCTGTTATTATAATTTCAACTTTTAACAGTTGAATGTTTTCTGTTATTTTTATAAACAAGTATTACACATTCTAAAATTTAATTGATTTGCCTTGAATTATTTACAAATGATTCATTTGAACCAAGTTTCATCTCAATGTCACCATAGGTAAAAGAGTTTCCAAAGAAATATAAAAAAATATAAAGGTATAAATGTAGCCAGAATATGAAATTATAAATATTATATTATTAAAAATTAATATTATCTGTGCGTTTATAGTTGTATCCTTCTTTCAAATGTCAAATGTCTGTATTACCGTACAATTACTCAATGATGATGAATGATGAATAATTCAATCTTGCGCTGTATTGAATTGTTTATTTCTAATTCTAGGGGAGATGGCAGATCTAACCGAAGATGGAAAATGCCCTGAACCAGAAGCTGGCGATAAGTCCATGTCAACTGTGCCTCTGTTGCATTTAGTTAAGCAACTGCTTAGGTAATTTGTGTAATTAATTTTATTACTCGAATTATTCTCGAACCTAATTATGAAATATGCTCTAATAGGCTTTTTGTCTGTGGGGGAACCCTTACGGGTTGGTTCCACCTTGTCGTATGCATTTTTGTGAAGGTCACCCATCTAAGAGTAGTCTTGAACACTCGTAACATCTCTGACCTGAAACTGTTCTTGTATAGTATACTATATAGAACATTGGTCAAGTGACACTTTTATACTAAGAACGCTTGAACAAGTTGAATTATTAATTATATTATTTTTCAGATGATGAACTAATATTTTTTCACCCCACAGGAATTGTTTGTCCCAAAGTCAGACAAAATTAGCAGCTATGAAGCCACCCGATCCACGAATGCAGCAAGATCGGTCTCCCAGTTTGAATCTTCTTCTACGCTTCCAAAGATTACTGATCGCTCAAATTTATCCTCATAGTCAAGATCAAACGGCGTTTATTGGTAAATATTATGAATTCTTGATTTTGTATCATTCAGTTGATAATAGTAATTTTTTATTGTAAATAATTGTGAACTTGATTCGTTGGTCTAGCTTTGCGCTTCGGGTAGTATCGAGTATGGAATCTTTGTGTTATATTGATTAATAGTGGTGATAATTTTAAATCAGGTTAGATCCTAGATCGCTGTTATTAAAGAAGCTCCATTTCAACTTCTTTTTTCGATATTTCCGTTTCTTTTTGATATTTCCGATATTTTTGATATTTTAATTTTTCGATATTTTAAAATTGTAGTTCTCCATTTCTCTCTCATATTTCTCAGAAACATTCTCAATAATTGGATCAGAACTGGACTGAGTTACAGCTGTTCTGTTCTACTAGAATTATAACATCCTTCATTGCTTCTAATCAAGGAAGCATAATTTTGAGCGTTATTTCTCGATACTTATATTTCGTTATGCCCTGTATTTTCTTCTCCATCTTTCCACATTTCTCAGACACATTTCAATTTCAGAACAGGGAAGTGTTGGAGCCGAATGTGTTTTACTGAAATACCTGCAGCAACTATGCAAGCAAATAACGGAAGTATTGAATATCGCTACGGATTTGGCTTCAACCAGCAACAAACACTTCTACATTGTTGCGTCAATATTCAAATATGATACAATTGGTTAGTATCTACCAAACCGAACAATTGGTTAGTATTACCTCAAACCGAGCATGAGTCTCACAATTTATTTCTTTTCCAATTTTTTCCTCTCCTAATGAGTTATTGCTATCTAGTCTTAGAAGACTAATGAGCAGTTTCTTTCTAATCTTATAGAATTGATTTCAGAGAATAGAATGATTTATTTGCCATAAAAACAATAAAATATAAAATTCTTGGTACATTAATTTATAGAAGGATCCATTTAACTTGTCATAAAACATATGATCGACGAGCATATGATCACAATACTTGACCTACAAATGCTGAATCTCGCAGATTTTTGAAAAGGTCTTTTAAAAAGTTATTCTTCGAAAGGTCTTCTTTAAAAAGGTCTTTTAAAGACTTTAAAAGTCTTTAAGACTTTCAAGCCTTTTGATTATTGTGTCGCAATCACTGTTTAATTATTACTGGATCAGCTGATTTATGACAAGTTAATTGGATTCTGCTATACATCCTGTGGCACTACTGGCAGAAGAGAACTTGTTCGCCAGCAGTGGGTTCAAGATAGTGCTATTTTTAAGAGAGAAAAATAGTCGTCAAATTAAAACATGATGTTTCCTTCCACATGATTGAATTTTTTCAGATGTAATTTTTTCCGATTTCAGAAATTCTTCTGCCCGAAATACTCGTGTCGTTGGTGATGCTTCACAGAGAAGTGCCTCTTCTCCTGCATTCGGCCGATTGGCTGGAGCTGCTGCTGCCTCTCTTGGACACACTGGAGCGCTTCAATCGACTGACACCGAGTCTCGACAAAGAAGACAATGAAGATCTCGCCTGGCCAGGTACGTTCACTTTGCTAACGCACCTGCACTGTCAGATAAATCACATTCTTTTCTATCAAGGCAACAACGAAATATCTTAGTTTTAAACGTTTTAATTGATCATTGGTGAAATTTTGTCTTGCAAACCGAAGATCAAGGTTTTTATTTCAAAGCATGTATAATCTGCAAAACTTGGTTAGCAAGATGTCATTTGAATTCGGTTTTTAAAATTAAAAAACTATATGATATTTTCGAATCCACTACTTTATTGTTACAGCACTTGGACGCGGTTTCGTGGCTCCACCAGTCACATTTTCGAAATAGTAAATATTTTGTTTACAATCTGATTAATTGGAAATGTGACTGGTGAAGTCACGAAACCGCAGTCTGTCACTGTTACAATAAAGTAGTGGAATTGACTATATTATAGTGTTTAATTTCATCATGGAGTTCCACAAGTATTCTACAAAAAAGTTAATTTGGATTATTGGATACATAATAATTAGAGAAACGAATACTCAATGAAATACTCATGTGGTTAAGTAACAAACATTCGAGACCGCTCTCGGATGGGTGACCGACACAAAAAATTGTGCAATGAGGCGAGGTGGAACCTACCCGTAAGGGTCTCCCCACCAATAAAAGCCATACGATAAAAAAAATGAAAGCTATATAAATAGATAAGTTATCTTTTGAAGACTTTCTCTATCTATTGAAGATAACTTAATTGAAGACTTCTGCTACAACAGAACTAAATTATCTATTCACAGCAGTTGATTAACTGAAACATCTAATAATTTCTTCCAAAGTTAATTTGGTTTTTGATGAATGTAAATTAATGTTTGTTTTTTCCATTTAGTAACCAGTGGCAGTCTACCGAACCACAAGACACAGGACGATATGCCACTCATCAGAAAAGCAGATATTGAAAACCATAATAGGGATGGAGGCTTATGGATTTTGGTCAATAACAAGGTCTACGATATCCAAGACATGAGGTGAGACGTTTTTCTTATTCGTAGAACATAAAAACTGCTCAAAAGATATTTCGACCTACGTATTTGAAAATTGTACAATTCCACATAGTTTACAATTGGGTAATTTATGATTATATCAATAAGAATTGCTAAAAAAATTCATGTTTCCAGTAGAAAATATACGGCTAGTTGCGCGAGAAATCAGTTGAATTCAAGCACCGTAAAACGACCTTGCATTGACTTTAGATTCGTTCATTGGTATTCGTTGCATTGTGTTGTATATCCATTCTTATTTTTTTACTGGTAAATTACACTAATTCAAGTAGCTTAGAAAACAAATAACTCACATTTTGACCATCATTAGAACTAACTGTAATGTAAGTTATATTTGTTTTCTACTTGGGCGTTTCTTAAAATCAAAGTAAGTTCGTTGGATTGGTTCGTTGGATGAAATTTTTTACAGGCGGTTAAATTCAATTGGTTTTTCTGGCAACTGAGTGTTAGAAATCAACCGAGTTTCAATGTCGTAATAGTAGTAAGATCACGTAATTTAAGGAGCTTGATGAGGATTTTGTTGCATTGGTTCCGTTAGATGACGTCATTAAACGATGGTAGAATTTTAGTGTTTTTCGTGCAACTGGTCGTTAATCTTCCTACTTTAAACTCTTGGGCCGAGCAAATATACAATGTATTACATCCATTATAGTTTATTTTTTTGTATCTTCACCACAGTCGATAGACCGGGTTATCGCCAAAGTTGTTGTAATTTCACCCAGGATGTCCTGAAAAAATACTGCATCAGTGAAGTGAGATCCTGGCGTTAAAATCTTGATACCTTAAATTTTGGAATGTATGATCATCTACGTACTCTGAAAATGCATGGCATAATGGTCGTACTATCAAATATTGTTTCAATTTTGATATAAATACAAAATTGCTCTATAAATTGAACATGTAGATATAAATACACCATTGCTCTATAGATTAAAGATGTAGATGGAAGAAATGATTAGACGTTGCATTTAACCGACTGCTGAGATAATAAATTCATATTATTATCATTTAAGATTTAGTGGAAGTAGATTGAAAACCCGTGTGAGTAAATTGCATAACTTCTTCATCAATTATAAATGAATACCTGTTTGATAGTCGTGATATCTGGTTGTGTATTGAAATATTTATTTGCTATTTCAGATGCGAAGGGTCGACTTCTGATTCATTCCAGTGCCACGGTCAAGAGGGATGGCATGCTATGAGGGCCGTTGAACTGGCTCAAGCTCCACCCGAAATACTGTCGCAGTATTTTGTGGGTAACTACATCGATCCCGATGAAGATTCTTCGCAGGTAAAATGAAACTTTTTCATTTGAAACTTATCATTTTACTTTCCTCTCAATTTAAATTCTAAATTGATAAATCATAGTTTTCTATCTTCGGAGGTGAAAATTGAATTTTGTGAAAGAAGAAAGAATGTGATCATAACCTTCATGTTTAATATACTTATCAAAATTGGGAAGGAAAAACGTTTTGGACATTGTCTGTGTTTTTATCCTATACGTATTATTGTACTATCTTGAATAAATAAATAAATAAATAAATCCGAGTATCAAAGAGAATTCACTCGTATTTGTATACTTCTAACCCAATTGTTCAACGCAGGTTAAATGAAACTTTTCTATTTCAGTATGGGGAAACTTGTCCTTGTCTTTCCTCTCAATCTGATTACCTATGAAAATGCACTCGTATTTGTATAATTCTATCACAATTTTTATGCGTAACCTTGCTTACTTTTTCTGACATCATTTAAAAAATCTCATTTCCAGACCTATGATCAGAATATCTCCTCTTCATCCCTCCTTGACTGTGAAAGAACTTTGGGCTACCTGTTGGGTCTCCATGCGCACAGGCTAGCTGTGAGCACCCCTCTACAGGTGAGAAACCATCTACATACGTATGTATTTCATACTTTATACTATAACGTTTATTTTCACTAACAGCAACATAATTATAAACATACTGAATTACGTTAGTGACTAGTTGATACTATTTCTTTTTAGAGCCATATTATACGAGGCGGAATTTTCTGCGCAGGCGATCAATCACAGTGCCATATGATTGTTCTGGTCCGACGTCACTGATGCATGTACAGAAAAACTGACGCCGCGTCAATGTCGCCTCGTTTAATATGTATAATATAGCCCTTGGAGACACAAAGAATTGTTGACATTCTATTTTTTCTCATATGAGATTAAACATTGAAAATGAAATTAAATGAAAATATTCTTTATTAGGCGGAGTTAGAACTAGAAAGTCCTTCCTATCACTCAACATTGCTTATGAACTAAAATGAAACTTGATGTGAAATAATAAAAAGTTTCATAATATCATTTTAATGTTGAGCTTGAGCTCTGGGAGGTTGTTCAAATAATTAAGTACTTATTCAAATAAGTAAGTGGTGTAGATGCTTATGTCACTTGATAACATTGTGCCGAGGAAATGAAATTTATATTTACAAAATTTTGAAGAAAAGACCAATTGATCCCTTACAGCAAAGTTCTAAGCTACTCGTCTTAGTCAAGATAATAAGAAATTTCAAGTTTGACGTAAACTTTTCTGCATACTCAATCCTTCACTACATGAATTAAATTCAGTTTTTTTTAGGGTGATGCCCACATGAGCTCTAGGCTTGTGCGTGGGTGATGAGAGGGGTGATGATGAGAGATGACGACTGTTTTTAGGCAGTCGGAACCGACGGCTTTTCGTCTCCTCCGAAAGACGGGAGTGGCCGTTTCTGTCAAAATCCGTTCCGGTAACTGTATTCGATCTTGGAACCTTTGGATTATCAGACAGGCGCTTATCGCCCTCGGCTACGGACCACGCCAAGTTATTCTATTATCATTCAATTCTAATGATAATCTATTTATTGAAAGATGGCGGTAGAATGATAGATAGTGGGTGTTTGCAAGTTGTAACTTGCAAAGGTGTATATAGTGAATATATATAGTGAATAGGATATTATAAACATTTGGCCGTATTTGATATGATGTATTATGAGTATTATTAATGAATCTGAATTGATTTTAGATTTGCGAGGAAGAAACGTCGATGTGGTTGAAAGCTGAGTTTCTAGAGGGTGGTCTGCACATTACGACACCGCCCAGTCCTTACGAGGAGAAAGGCGAGGCCAGGAGTGCCGGATCAACGCCCACTGAGCCAATCACCCCACAGGCGCATGCCATACACTTTCTCGACTCTTCGTCCGACCAGAAAATCTCTGTACGTCATTTTCATCTATATTTTATTCTTTGATATTAGATTTTTTGGACTACATTTTCCTCTAGGCTACTACAAATTCTATTCGACTACAGTAGAATTCCAACCATTCGAACTGATTGTAACCAGTCATTTTAATAGAACTTTATTGAAGCGTAAAGAAGAAAATGAAAGAAGGGAAAAACAAACGGGAATTTAACGAGAAAATCATTTTCACTTCATAGTTTTGTCTTCTTTACAAGTTACGATCTGTATATGCTTGTCAATAGTTGTCAGTGCTTAATTTTTAAAGTTTTCATTGATATGTATTGATTTCATTGATTGAATTTTGATTAAAAATTGAAATGATTGAATCAATTATTCAATTGATTGGATATTTGTTATCTCAATTTATATTTGATACTCTGTTTTCTCAATAAATTTCAATTTTGTCCACATAAGCTCTTGGCTTGTGCGTGGATAATGAGAAGTATATTGAGAGATGAATGGACCTACAGCTTTAGGTGGGTCATCGAAAGTTGGAGAAGGCCTCAAAAGTGGTCAACCCTACAAAGGTAGTAGCAGGTGCTCTTATCTAATCCGAGCGATACGACGGCCAACCGCTTCACAAAAGTGGGGACTTTATTGTATTGTTAATGGACATGAGAATAGTAATGTAGCCTGTAACAAATGGGGGTTATTCGTATAAATTATTCATGAATTTGAATTCAATTCAAACTCTCATTAGTTTCTTTTCCAGTCAACTAGTTTTTGATAATTTGATTGAAATATGTAATTTATTATACCAAATCTCTTCAATATTACTTATAATACCATTTATAAGAATGAATAAGCATTATCAAACCTTAATTTTTTAAACAAAAATGAATACTAGTCAACTGGCTAGTTCGACCTGTGAGCTAATTTCGTTTCGATCTTGATAACCTGTGAGATAATTTTGTTTTGTTCTTCTTCAACCTATGAGCACAAAATAGGGTTATAAATTTTACCATTTATAAGAATGAATAAGCATTATCATACCTGAATTTTCGGAAACAAAAATGAATACTAGTCGACTGGCTAGTTCGACCTGTGAGCTAATTTTGTTTTGTTTTTCTTCAACCTATGAGCACAAACTAGGGTTATATATTTAACACTTGCATCACAGATATTGTGGAACTTCTTCATAGTAGGAAAGAATTGAAACAATTTTGTCTATTCCACCTGAATATGTTTGGAAAACAAACGTAAGTTTCAATGCTTATGGCATCATCTTCACTGTTGAGTTGAGCCTAAACTCAACAGTTTATACTCAACAGTTTAGGCTCAACTCAGCACTGAAGGTGATGTCATGAGCATTGAAACTTGAGTTTGTTTTTTTAATACATTCATGTGGAATAGACAAAATTGTTTTCAATCTTCCCTACTGTGGTTATGTGTTACGAGCCAATTTTGTTTCGTTTTGATTAATTTGTGAACCAATTTTGTTGACAGGATCAAATGATTCAGTCGTTTCTGAATATATTAGATCGTCACTACAAGCATCAACCATTGATGAATCATGTGGATGGACATCACGACCACCCCGTTGAAGAGGCCACTCGCTTGCTGCTCGCTGTGCTAATCAAGCATCTCGCTCTGACGCCTCAGGTTATCGCCACTGTCGAGAAAGGTAGGCAAACATTTTATTCTCCTCAACTATGTTATAACGTAAATATTACAGTTTCACAATTGATGCCAAAACAGATTGGATAGAACCTTTGAAAATATCTGATAAATGATCATAGTTTTTCTCAATTATGTTTTGACATGAAATTGCTTTTATTTACTTATTTATTCATTTATTTATTTATTGTCTTTTAAAAATACAAGGCGAAGTTAGGACTCGCAGGTCCTCTCTTACACTTAACCTTAGTGAATAAGGTTATTTACCTTATACTGAAATAAGGCTATTACCTTATACTGAATAAGGTTATTATAATTATTGATATTAAAATAATCCTGAATTGATTATTAGTAATATTGATATTGAAATTATTCAATTGTTCATAGATTATCCTTCAGCGTTTTACTCTGTTATACATATGCCTAATTGCAGAAATCTCTTGAGTTTTTGATAGCAGTGTTCGCAGTTGCAGAAATATTCATTTTGATAGCACTGTAAAAGAATATTCGTTATGACGATTTTTTATATTATGTAGTTAATATCTAGCATATAGGTATTTTATATCACATGGATTTTTATAGTACAGTATATGGGGCCGTATTTATGAACTTCCTTGAGTGTTCCTTTCCGAAAAGGCGCCTTGAAAAGCGTTTCATGAATGAAAAATCAGCTGATTTCATTCATGAAACGCTTTTCAAGGGTCCCTTTTGGTAAGGAACACTCAAGGAACGTTCATAAATACGGCCCATAGATTTTTTATTGTGACGAGAGAACGTTTTCTCTATTTTTGTAAAATGTTTCGTGGATGAATAAAATTAATTTCGTTTCATTATTTCAATTAGGATTTTTGTCCAATAAATCATTATGAATATCTGTGTGTTTATATGTTTGTTTGATGTTATATTAGGAGGCCTTCCACCTGGAAGTAAGCAATTCAACAACATTGCTAAAGTGATTCATCAGACAAAATGGAAGTTGATTAAAATGAGACAAGAACAGAATAGATCTTACAAAGAAGTATGTGCTCCAGTACTGGATAAATGCAGGTAAGATGTTTTATTTAGCAATTATTATATTTTTAGTATGATAATACAGATTAATCGAATCATTCTAATGAATTGATGAATAATTATGAATATAAACACGTGTAAATTTGTGATGGAATAATATTATTAAGATATGGGATTCGAAAATTATCCAATAGTTATAGTGAATTGATCCACACCAGAAATCTGAATTTTGCTGATAAACTTCATACCTGTCAGTTTCTTTCACTTTTTGTTTATCACTCCTGATGCTTGATGTCAGCCCAACTTCACTAATAATTGGTGTTTGTTGGTGATATGAGTGAAATGAGAAAAAAAAAAACATAGCTAAAAGTATCAAACCATTTTTACAACTGCTATTCATCAATTTAAAATCTAGCTAATCATAGAGATTTATCATTAAAAAAAAAAACAGAGTAGTTTAGCTCTTTATGATTCTCATTGAGATTATTGTAAATTTTTTGAAGAAAAGTTGAAAACTCATTGATTCATAACGGTTACTTTTAATAAAAGGATGTATAGTTTGTAAATTAAAATTAGGCATATATAACTCTAGATACAGGTGCTAGCTTAAAATTGAATATATACATTCTTGTTCCAGTTGCACAAAGGTTTGTCAAGTTTAGTCTTAAATAACAATGATTATTCTTATGAATAATCGAAGCTCACTCCACTTTGGTCTTTCGATAGTATTCCTCTGTCACTATGGTTTAAAGTTACTTCAAGTTGAGTTCATAAAGTTACCTTTCAGATATTGGGTGTTCTATTCTAATCTATTCTTCCCCTTCCCTGTCTTTTTTTAATGAATGTTTTTATTTTTTAAATTACAGATATCTTTTGTATGAAGTTCGCCCAGCCACAAGCCATGAACTGAATGCCTTAAAGCACCTTCAAATCCTTCACACTGTACCATTATGGAAACGAACAGTTAAGAAAGTTATTCGTGATAATAGACTGAAAAAGAAAGCGGAGGAAAGCCCCGACCAAGTTGAATCGCAAGTAAGGAATACTTTTTTCTAATTTTTTAAATAGGAAATAATTCTCAGATGTACTGATTAGTATTGTTGAGCTAGGTAGTGGTGGAATGCAAGTAATTGAAAATATTCTCTACAATTTTCTCATAATCTGATGCACTTCCTTGAATTTCTCAAACGTTCCTTTACAACTGATCGTTGGAAGACAATTCAGGAAAGAGCATAATATTGGAAAATTTCATGGAACTATTCACAATAACCACTTGGACTGAAAAGTTTTCTTCATCAGTTATTATTTGTTGTGGGATCAAGAAATAATAATCCCACTCAACTTATTAATAATGAACTACAACAATCCTTGTTGTGTCACTTGGTATTCAGATTTATATTCTTGCTCTTATACTATATATATACATATAAGACGAGTCAATTTCATAAATAAGTCAATTCATAATCACCTCCGTGAAGTTAGCCCCACCATATCATTCCCAAAATATGAAAACTATTTCACAATTCTGGGCATATTATGGGCTTTCAAAATACCCCACATTTGATTTTTGGGCTCAACTGGAAATAGACTTTACAAACATTTAAAAATCGGCGGGCCAGCTTCACGGTTAGCCCGCCACCATAACCGATTCCAATGAAAATGCTATCAATCGATAGAGAATATTTTGGGCTTCAAGAATATGTATCGTTTGATTTCTGGGCTCATCAAATACGACCGTGGAAGGCAAGATAAAAATTCAAATTTGGCGGGCCAGCTTCACGCTCAGCCCGCCACCACGACCGATTTCAATGAAAATGCTATCAATTGATAGAGAATATTTTGGGCTTCAAGAATATATAATGTTTGATTTCTGGGCTCATCAAATACAACCGTGGAAGGCAAAAAATGTATACGATATTGGCGGGCTAAAAGAAGAATCGCTAGTCGATAGTCGCGATACTTCTTTTAGCCGGTTCGCGCTGAAAGGTTCGCGCCGAGGTCGTATCAACAGTTGACAGCCCCTTGCCACCCCCAGAGAAGAGCAATCTCGGTAAAGTTGTATATCAATCGATAGGTAGAGGTCCAACCTATCATATAATGACACAAAATATTTTTGGGTTCGATCAATAAGGTCACTAGAGCTGAATGATTGATTACAGTTGACCGCCCCTTGCCGCCCCCAGAGAAGAGTAATTTCGGTAAAGTTGTATATCAATAAATAGGCAGAGGTCCAACCTATCATATTATGACTCAAAATATTTTTGGGTTCGATCAATAAGCTCACTAGAGCTGAATGATTAATTACAGGTAACCGCCACTTGCCGCCCCCAGAGAAGAGCAATCTGCGAAAAATTGGATATCAATCGATAGGTAGTGGTCCAACCTATAATAATACGACACAAAATATTTTTGTGCTCTTGTAATAAGGTCACTATGCCTGAATGATTGATGACAGGTAACCGCCCCTTACCGCCCCCAGAGAAGAGCAATCCTTGTAAAATTGTATATCAATCGATAGGTAGAGGTCCAACCTATCATATTATTACACAAAATATTTTTGGGTTCGATCAAGAAGCTCACTAGAGCTTAATGATTAATTTCAGGTCACCGCCCCTTACCGCCCCCAGAAAAGAGCAATCCTTGTAAAATTGTATATCAATCGAGAGGTAGAGGTCCAACCTATCATATTATTACACAAAATATTTTTGGGTTCGATCAAGAAGCTCACTAGAGCTGAATGATTGATTAGAGTTGACCGCCCCTTGCCGCCCCCAAATAAGAGTAATTTCGGTAAATTTGTATATCAATCGATAGGAATAGGTCCAACCTATCATATTATGACACAGAATATTTTTGGTTTCGATCAATAAGCTCACTAGAGCTGAATGATTAATTACAGGTCACCGCCCCTTACCGCCCCCAGAGAAGAGCAATCCTTGTAAAATTGTATATCAATCGATAGGTAGAGGTCCAACCTATCATATTATTACACAAAATATTTTTTGGGTTCGATCAAGAAGCTCACTAGAGCTTAATGATTAATTTCAGGTCACCGCCCCTTACCGCCCCCAGAAAAGAGCAATCCTTGTAAAATTGTATATCAATCGATAGGTAGAGGTCCAACCTATCATATTATTACACAAAATATTTTTGGGTTCGATCAAGAAACTCACTAGAGCTGAATGATTAATCACAGGTAACCGCCCCTTGCCGCCCCCAGAGAAGAGCAATCCGTGAAAAATTGTATATCAATCGATAGGTAGTGGTCCAACCTATAATATTATGACACAAAATATTTTTGGGTTCGATCAAGAAGCTTACTAAAGCTTAATGATTAATTACAGGTCACCGCCCCTTGCCGCCCCCAGAGAAGAGCAATCTTTGTAAAATTGTATATCAATCGAAAGGTAGAGGTCCAACCTATAATAATATGACACAAAATATTTTTGGGTTCGATCAATAAGCTCACTAGAGCTGAATGATTGATTAGAGTTGACCGCCCCTTGCCGCCCCCAAATAAGAGTAATTTCGGTAAATTTGTATATCAATCGATAGGAATAGGTCCAACCTATCATATTATGACACAGAATATTTTTGGTTTCGATCAATAAGCTCACTAGAGCTGAATGATTAATTACAGGTAACCGCCACTTGCCGCCCCCAGAGAAGAGCAATCTGCGAAAAATTGGATATCAATCGATAGGTAGTGGTCCAACCTATAATATTATGACACAAAATATTTTTGGGTTCGATCAAGAAGCTCACTAGAGCTGAATGATTAATTACAGGTCACCGCCCCTTACCGCCCCCAGAGAAGAGCAATCCTTGTAAAATTGTATATCAATCGATAGGTAGAGGTTCAGCCTATCATATTATGACACAAAATACTTTTGGTTTCGATCAAGAAGCTCACTAGAGCTGAATGATTAATCACAGGTAACCGCCCCTTGCCGCCCCCAGAGAAGAGCAATCCGTGAAAAATTGTATATCAATCGATAGGTAGTGGTCCAACCTATAATATTATGACACAAAATATTTTTGGGTTCGATCAAGAAGCTTACTAGAGCTTAATGATTAATTACAGGTCACCGCCCCTTGCCGCCCCCAGAGAAGAGCAATCCTCGTAAAATTGTATATCAATCGATAGGTAGAGGTCCAACCTATCATATTATGACACAAAATATTCTTGGGTTCGATCAAGAAGCTCACTAGAGCTGAATGATTAATTACAGGTCACCGCCCCTTACCGCCCCCAGAGAAGAGCAATCCTCGTAAAATTGTATATCAATCGATAGGTAGAGGTCCATTCTATAATATTATGACGCAAAATATTTTTGGGTTCGATCAAGAAGCTCACTAGAGCTTAATAATTAATTACAGGTCTCCGCCCCTTGCCGCCCCCAGAGAAGAAGAATCCTTGTAAAATTGTATATCAATCGATAGGTAGTGGTCCAACCTATAATATTATGACACAAAATATTTTTAGGTTCGATCAATAAGGTCACTAGAGCTTAATGATTAATTACAGGTCACCGCCCCTTGCCTCCCCCAGAGAAGAGCAATCTTGGTAAAGTTGTATATCAATCGATTATGGTCCAACCTATAATACGACACAAAATATTTTTGTGCTCTTGTAATAAGGTCACTATGCCTGAATGATTGATGACAGGTAACCGCCGCTTGCCGTACGCCCCTGCCCTCAAAAGCGCACGATCCGCAGTATAATGGAGCGAGTGAGATATCACTACAGTGACACAATGTGCGAAGGATCTTTTGTCTGTGGTCGGACTAATGATGCATTATATTTATAAACCAGACTGAAAAGCAAACATTGGCCACCGCCGAAGGAATGCAATATGCAAACAGTGTCAAGAATCAAAGAATTCATCTTTATAGCAGGTATCAATCAGGCAGGATTGAAGTCATGCTACCTGAAGAATGAATGGTCAGCTACAAAAAAATAAATTTTAAGGGACAAGATTAATTTACACTGAACAGTTTCTTAGAGACATGATTTGTGTTAAAGTTTATTAAAAAAAAAAAACCCCGTGCAATACAATATCGGTACCTAGCTTTCAAACTTTCAAATGACTCATACTGTACTAGTTGAAGAAGGGATGAGAATTCTTCTTATTCTTCATCGTCTTTGTCTTCAGAACATTAGGAGTCATAAAATTAACAAGAAGAAGAAGAAGAAGAAGAAGAAGAAGAAGAAGAAGAAGAAGAGAATAAAAGAAACAGTAAAAGGATATAGAAAATCAGGCGAAGAAGAAGAAGTAGCAGGAGACAGAAGAATAATTAGAAGAAGAAGAGAATAAGAGAAACTATATTATAATTATATTCAATGACAAGAATATACTCGAGTATGTAATAGAAATGTTAATTACTGCATTACTGTATTATATCCTATAATATTAAGCGAGCAATTTCTGTACGTTTATATTTATTTATTTAATATCGGGGTACCGAGCTCTGCTCGGGGGTAGGCCTACAAAGGCACAGGAATGGAAATTTTAAAGGAAAAAGGAATGAAATTAAACAATTTTTTAAGTACAGCCATCAGTCTTATGCACTGAATCATCATTTCACTATAAAAAAATCAATTTCATCTTTCGAAATATTATGAATAATCGAGTTTGAATGCATATCATAAGAAAAATCGCACTTATAAAATTTTGCTTCATAGAAATAATAATATGGGTTGATATAGTAGGATCATTATAACTTGTCAGAAAACAGCTGATTCAACGTCAGTAAACGAGCGTACATCAATCAGCTGTTTTCTGACAATTTAAAATATTCCTGCTACAACAATTTTTAGCTCAGCTGTTTTGATGAACTCTTGACGATTTTTCTCAAATAAATAAAAACAGATCACATGGCTAACTTCATGCCTCAAATTTAGAAATAACAATACAGTACAATATGGAATATTTTCAAAATTTCTAATTTCTTTTAATTTTCTATAGATAAATAAAAATCAGAAAGAAAAAGGGGAATAGGAGCAGCTTATGTGTTTCGATATTTTTCTCAATTCTAGAAATGGAACCGCTGGTTTTACCAAAAAAAGTTAGTGTAGTTGTGTATTTCACTAGTGAACAAATGTGATTGAAATGCATTGTCTCAGCAGCTGAAATAATCTTGTCTCACTCCCACAATCACCGCTCTCACTCTTTCTTATCATTTACAGCCCACGGAAATTTGTTTCTGCTGTCAGCTGATTCCTAAAGGATCGGGTTTTCCTTTTTAAGGTCCTTCAGCGAGTTATCCCAGGGATGAGACCCGGCGCAAACTAATTTTTGTATCACAAACCTCCTATATTCCAAATTTCGTCAAAATCGTTAGAGCCGTTTTCGAGATCCGTTGGACATTTTTTTTTTTCCAATTGGGTTGGGCTTTGTAACCCTTAGCCACCGCGACCGCTATTCGATCTTTTGTGGCATCCCCTCTTTGGCTTATGCCATGTTCTATAATCCAAGGCCAGAGCAGAATTTACTCAGGGCCTTGAAGTCCAGTTCTCTTGCCTCCTCTGGTAGGAGGTTGCCTTTCAAGTCTCCTCCTCATTTGCAAGAGTGCTGGACATTCCAGCAGCAAATGTGCTGCTGATTCTGCTATGGACCCACCCTTCTGAAGCTGTTCAACTTCTATCAGGGATGGGTCTGCACACTCCTCAGATTCCATTGCGGAATCTTCAGTTGTAGTGCCTTCCTCTACATGTACCGTTTCAGCAGGTTTGAGTCAGCAAACTCTGAAACCTGTTCCAGGTCGGTAGAGTTTGGGGGAGAACACCTATCCTAGTCAGATGTTTGAGGCTGTTCAGCCTCTTTTACTCCTATTGGTATCCATAAGATTCCCACGAGTAGCTGGAGACTTATCCAGTCACCCTGGGCAGAGCTCCGCGTTCACCCAGGGAAGGCTTCTTGAAACTGGAGGTCGCCTGGTATCCAGAGTTCGCATACTCATGTCAGGCACTCCCCTGACTATGCAGCCGTCGGCGTATGCTGTTCCACCATATGTTGGCTTGGCTTGCGCAGTTGATGCTTCAGGTGTTCCTACTTGAACACCCTACTTAAGCTGGGACGCAACGGTGTTAGTTGCCAACCAGCCTACATCTACCGCTTGGAACCCGGAGGATTGCCACACCCCGGACAGAATAAATTCTGCCCCCCTGCGGGTAATCCGTTGGACATACAAACATATATATAAACATACAGAAATTGCTCGCTTAATATAATAGGATGTATTCATTTATGTATTTATGTATGTCCAACGGATCTCGAAAACGGCTCTTACCATTTTGACGAAATTTGGAATATAGGAGGTTTGTGATACAAAAATTAGTTTGCGCCGGGTCTCATCCCTGGGATAACTCGCTAAAGGACCTTAAAAAGGAAAACATGATCCTTTAGGAATCAACTGACAGAAGAAAGAAATTTCCATCGGCTGTAAATGATGAAAAAGAGTGAGAGCGAGTGAGTGTGTGAGTGAGACAAGATTATTATTTCAGCTGCTGAGACAGTGACAGAGAATCAGCTGACAGAAGAAACAATTTTCCGTCGGTTCTTGATGTTGAGAGAGAGTGAGTGCGAGTGAGAGAAGATTATAATTATCAGCTGTTCCATTACTAGATTTGAGAAAAATATCGAAACACATAAAAGCTGCTCCTATTCCCTTTTTTATTTCTGATTTTAATTTATCTATAGAAAATTAAAAGGAATTTGAAATTTTGAAAATATTCCATATTGTATCATTATTTTTAAATTTTGGGCATGAAGTAAGCCATGTGATCTGTATTTATTTATTTGAGAGAAATCGTCAAGAGTTCATCAAAACAGCTGAGCTAAAAATAGTTGTCAACTCATTTTATTATTTCTATGAAGCAAAATTATACAAGTGCGATTTTTCAAATGATATGCATTCAAACTCGATTATTCATAATATTTCGAAAGCTGAGATTAATTTTTTTACAGTGCAATGAGTGCAATGATGATTCAGTGCATAAGACTGATGGCTGTACTTTAAAAAATTGTTTAATTTCATTCCTTTTTTCTTTAAAATTTCCATTCCTGTGCCTTTGTAGACCTACCCCCGAGCAGAGCTCGGTACCCCGATATTAGTGCATTATATGATTATTCAGTGCATAATACAGATGGCTGTACCTTTATAAATGCCATTCCTGTACCTTTATACTCCCGAGCAGAGCTCGGTCCCCCGATATTTATAAAATATACCTGATTGAAAATAGCTTTAAAGAAACATGTGAAAAATATTATTCCAAGCTCAGAAATACTAACAAATGCTTAAATTATCATTTTTAACAAAAATAGGATGAGAACTCATAGATCAGTACAATGTGTAGGTAGGAGATACGGATATTACTCTATTTTGATTATAAACTAACATCAATTTTGAAAAATGCTTATAATTTTGTTAAATTTGGACAGATTGATTTGAAAATTCAGGGAAATGTTAATAGTATGAAGACAAACGTCCATGATTTTTTGTAGAATTTTCCTATGACTCCTTCCCCTCTCTAAGACAAAAAATGATATGCAGGTAGAGATGCTAGGCGGGAATATTTTCAAAGTTGGCGCTTCGTTCAGCTGCCGCGCGCCAAGGAACTGGATTGGATCATATTGCCCGCGATACCAACACTATTGGTTAGCTGCTTCTTCTTCTTCTTCATCTTCTTCTTCTTCTTCTTCTTCTTCTTCTTCTTCTTCTTCTTCTTCTTCTTCTTCTTCTTCTTCTTCTTCTTCTTCTTCTTCTTCTTCTTCTTCGCGTTTTATATTAGATTTTTTTCAGATTGCCCTTCTCTAGAGGTGGCAAGGGGCGGTTAACTGTAATTAATTAATCATTCAGCTCTAGTGACCTTGTTACTCGAGCCCAAAAATATCTCGTGTTAAATTATGATAGGTTTGACCACTTCTTATCGAATGGTATTTAATTTTTTTCATATTGCTCTTCTCTGGGGGCGGCAAGCGGCGGTTACCTTTAATTAATCATTCAGCTCTAGTGACCTTATAACTCGAGCCCGAAAAAATTTTATGTCATAATATTATTGGTTGGACCACCACCTATCGATTGATATACAACTTTCCCCAGATTACTCTTAAATCTGGGGGCGGCAAGGGGCGGTTCCCTGTAATTAATCATTCAGCTCTAGTGAGCTTATTGATCGAACCCAAAAATATTTTGTATCATAATATGATAGGTTAGACCTCTACCTATCGATTGATATACAATTTTACAAGGATTGCTCTTCTCTGGGGGCGGTAAGGAGCGGTGACCTGAAATTAATCATTAAGCTCTAGTGATCTTCTTGATCGAACCCAGAAATATTTTGTGTCATAATATGATAGGTTGGACCTCTACCTATCGATTGATATACAATGTTACAAGGATTGCTCTTCTCTGGGGGCGGTAAGGGCGGTGACCTGAAATTAATCATTAAGCTCTAGGGAGCTTCTTGATCGAACCCAAAAATATTTTGTGTCATATTATGATAGGTTGGACCTCTACCTATCTATTGATATACAATTTTACAAGGATTGCTCTTCTCTGGGGGCGGTAAGGGGCAGTGACCTGTAATTAATCATTAAGCTCTAGTGAGCTTCTTGATCGAACCCAAAAATATTTTGTGTCATAATATGATAGGTTGGACCACTACCTATCGATTGATATCCAATTTTTCGCAGATTGCTCTTCTCTGGGGGCGGCAAGGGGCGGTTACCTGTAATTAATCATTCAGCTCTAGTGAGCTTATTGATCGAACCCAAAAATATTTTGAGTCATAATATGATAGGTTAGACCACTACCTATCGATTGATATACAATTTTTCGCAGATTGCTCTTCCCTGGGGGCGGCAAGGGGCAGTGACCTGTAATTAATCATTAAGCTCTAGTGAGCTTCTTGATCGAACCCAAAAATATTTTGCGTCATAATATTATAGAATGGACCTCTACCTATCGATTGATATACAATTTTACGAGGATTGCTCTTCTCTGGGGGCGGCAAGGGGCGGTTACCTGTAATTAATCATTCAGCTCTAGTGAGCTTATTGATCGAACCCAAAAATATTTTGTGTCATAATATTATAGGTTGGACCTCTACCTTTCGATTGATATACAATTTTACAAGGATTGCTCTTCTCTGGGGGCGGCAAGGGGCGGTGACCTGTAATTAATCATTAAGCTCTAGTAAGCTTCTTGATCGAACCCAAAAATATTTTGTGTCATAATATTATAGGTTGGACCACTACCTATCGATTGATATACAATTTTTCACGGATTGCTCTTCTCTGGGGGCGGCAAGGGGCGGTTACCTGTGATTAATCATTCAGCTCTAGTGAGCTTCTTGATCGAAACCAAAAGTATTTTGTGTCATAATATGATAGGTTGAACCTCTACCTATCGATTGATATACAATTTTACAAGGATTGCTCTTCTCTGGGGGCGGTAAGGGGCGGTGACCTGTAATTAATCATTCAGCTCTAGTGAGCTTCTTGATCGAACCCAAAAATATTTTGTGTCATAATATTATAGGTTGGACCACTACCTATCGATTGATATCCAATTTTTCGCAGATTGCTCTTCTCTGGGGGCGGCAAGTGGCGGTTACCTGTAATTAATCATTCAGCTCTAGTGAGCTTATTGATCGAAACCAAAAATATTCTGTGTCATAATATGATAGGTTGGACCTATTCCTATCGATTGATATACAAATTTACCGAAATTACTCTTATTTGGGGGCGGCAAGGGGCGGTCAACTCTAATCAATCATTCAGCTCTAGTGAGCTTATTGATCGAACCCAAAAATATTTTGTGTCATATTATTATAGGTTGGACCTCTACCTATCGATTGATAGACAACTTTACAGAGATTGCTCCTCTCTGGGGGCGGCAAGGGGCGGTTACCTGTGATTAATCATTCAGCTCTAGTGAGCTTCTTGATCGAACCCAAAAATATTTTGTGTCATAATATGATAGGTTGGACCACTACGTACGGATTGATATCCAATTTTTCGCAGATTTCTCTTCTCTGGGGGCGGCAAGTGGCGGTTACCTGTAATTAATCATTCAGCTCTAGTGAGCTTATTGATCGAACCCAAAAATATTTTGAGTCATAATATGATAGGTTGGACCTCTGCCTATCGATTGATATACAACTTTACCGAAATTACTCTTCTCTGGGGGCGGCAAGGGGCGGTCAACTGTAATCAATCATTCAGCTCTAGTGACCTTATTGATCGAACCCAAAAATATTTTTAGTCATAATATGATAGGTTGGACCTCTACCTATCGATTGATATACAACTTTACCGAGATTGCTCTTCTCTGGGGGTGGCAAGGGGCTGTCAACTGTTGATACGACCTCGGCGCGAACCTTTCAGCGCGAACCGGCTAAAAGAAGTATCGCGACTATCGACTAGCGATTCTTCTTTTAGCCCGCCAATATCGTATACATTTTTTGCCTTCCACGGTTGTATTTGATGAGCCCAGAAATCAAACATTATATATTCTTGAAGCCCAAAATATTCTCTATCAATTGATAGCATTTTCATTGAAATCGGTCGTGGTGGCGGGCTGAGCGTGAAGCTGGCCCGCCAAATTTGAATTTTTACCTTGCCTCCCACGGTCGTATTTGATGAGCCCAGAAATCAAACGATACATATTCTTGAAGCCCAAAATATTCTCTATCGATTGATAGCATTTTCATTGGAATCGGTTATGGTGGCGGGCTAACCGTGAAGCTGGCCCGCCGATTTGTAAATGTTTGTAAAGTTATTTCCAGTTGAGCCCAAAAATCAAATGTGGGGTATTTTGAAAGCCCATAATATGCCCAGAATTGTGAAATAGTTTTCATATTTTGGGCATGATATGGTGGGGCTAACTTCACGGAGGTTTCATAATCTTCTATATTTGTTAGTTATTGTATTTTTCTGTATCAATTACATTACTTTGAGCTCATTTAGATTTTTTTTTGATTCATCAAAGCAGAATAGGTTTTCTTCAAATATCATGAAGTTTTCTATAATCAGTTGATTTTATAAGATCTAATACATATACAAATCAGAGTCATGGCATGATTATAATTGTCTTTGTTTTCCAGGTTAAATCTAACGAAGCTAAAAAGAAAGGAGAAATAGAGAAGAAGATTGCCAGTGAAGATGACAAACCATCCAGTCCAGGTATGAGCTGAAGAAATGAAAATAATATATTTTATCGTAATAAAATATTAATAAATAATTGTTTTAATAAATATTTTATGTGTAATTCGAGCGCAATGTACTATCGTGCACTCTTTAAAAATTTTCTCCCCGCCTTTGGTGAAGAAACTGTTCTCTTGGTGCTGGAATCCCTCACTTTCAGCTCCCGTTACACAAATAACTATTGATTTGATTTGTACAGTATCGATGCATTCAATTCTAATTTCTCTTGAAATTAGCTGAATATTGAAAGATGAAGTTTGTATTATTTTCTATGAATGAATGTTTCTCTCATTTTCCAGGTATCGATTTCACCGACGTGAAATGTCATAACGAATCGATACTTGTTCAGTCGATAGTCGACTTCATCACTCATGAAGAGGGCGGTGATGTTGAAGCACTCAGGAAAGCAATGTATTGCCAGGTAAAAATCATCGACTGACTTTGAAGTCTTAATCATTACTATTATGCAATGCTTTCGTTGCTACTGAAAATGAAATAAATTTAGATTGTAAAATATGGAGTTATTGATTCATGATGACAAAAAAATGTGTTAATATTAATTTTTTCTCAGTTAAAGGTTTCACGATCCGTATTGAACTTAATTATCCATTTGGCGTTTTTAAAGATTTGGGCTATTTGGTTTATTTGATGTATTTATATAAATTTCTATTGTATATTGTTTAATAAATTATATATGATGATGATAATAATCATGATAATGCTCTTTTTCAAGTCCAAGGTTGCAAGAATCACATTAAATATATCATTTAGGCCTATCCATTTGCGATCAACCCCAACAAGATTTTCAATGAGGTTGTCCAATCACTGTTTCCCATTGGATTGTATCTATAATTTGTAATTTCTTAGGAATTGTGTGTAATTGTGTGAATGAATATTGTAATCCATACAAGTCGATAGTGAAGTACTTTAGCTTATTATGAATGTTGAGATAAATTGATTGATTATTAATTTGTTCAGGTTGAGAGAGCAAACATGAGGAAAAAAGGAATAGCTCTGATACTGGAACTATTGAAGCGAGATAGCCTTATTCCCAGTGTAAAATACAATGTTATCAATGGATGGCTGGGGCAAGTACATCAGAAGAATAAGGATAGGTAAGTCTAACTAATATATTTTCAATTATAAGAGTAGGCCTACACAATATTTATTGTGTTATTCTTTCATGTCGTTTTTTACTATTATTAATTCTCAGAATGTCTTGCATCACTACCTTAATTTCATAGGTTTTTATGTTTCCGTTAGCATTGTATTGAACATTAATAGAATAAAGTATTCTTATTCTTGTATTGTCACGATTTGTGTCAAAATAAATGAATATTGCAACTATCTAGAAAATTCAGCATTGAATTAAAACTCTTGAGTTGAGCATGTATTAGGTATTATGCAGTTAAAATCAGCTTGAAATAATGGCACCCAAAATGTAATCTCAATTTGATGGAATAAAATCAGGGGTCTGCTTCATGAAACTCATAAGTCCTGTAAAACAATAAAAAGTCGGACGCTCATTACTCTTATACTTCTATTTATTTTTTCAGCAATGCAATTGACACTTAATGGATGGTTCAACAGGCTTACGCAATGACGTCTAACTTACTTGATATTGCTTGCGGATGTTGTACTATGCATACAAGTAATGCGTACATAGGGCTAGTTCTGCTCTTTTCTTTTTTAAGTCCTGTAATACATAAAAAAACATGTACTTATCATACTTATAAGTTTATTGTGTAGCACGGTCTAGTATTTTTCCTCTTTCATAGGACTTTTCACCAAACAGGCTCCTGATTGAAACATGTCCGCAAGAACTTCTTGTTTAGTTTATTGAATTGATTTATAAGATTTCATGTACGATTCTCAGAACATTTGAAAAATCGTCTCCAACATTAGTGTATTAATTTTCAGATGGGAAAATCTAGAAGATATTCTACTTGTGACTCCCTATCAGAAAATGGAAATTATTCTGATTAAGAATGAAGTACTGCAGTGGACTCTGGATAGTCTGAAAAAACTCGTGATACAGGCAGACAAATGGGCCAAATGGTATTCCCCACGGGCGCCATTGAATTGCTTAAAAAAGCTTGTTTGGACAAGGTTTGTAATTTTTGATAGTATCATATTATTAACTACTTTAGTTGAATAATACATTAATATTTTTATCTATTTTGCTTTAGTATTTTGTGAAAATCAGCCAAAATGCAATTAATTCTGAATAAACGGAGTATTTAAAACAATCTAAAAAAGAATTTTAAGTTTTGTATTCGTGGTTTGCTAAGATTCTTTTCATGTTATTAGTTAGCATTTCTTCTTTTCCAAATATAATCTTATTTTAGAATTATCTTATGTGTCTTGTGTATGAAATCTTGGCGAACGATTGAATTGAAATTGAAAAAATTTGGAACCTGAATTTGCTGAAAAATAACCAAGTTCTAGGATTGTTTCAGATTTACAATACCTTGAAATACTTCTGTTGCTTAGCTCCTATGTACTGTATATAATTCTTCCTTGTTATAGAATCGTTCAGCTGCTATTGAATTAATTAACTTGTCCCTCACAGATATGATTCAAATATTGTCATTACGAATATTGTCATTATTAGCACAGTGTATAATATCCAAATTCTTCTGCAGATTCGTGTTGTCACTGCTGGGAATGCTATCTCAGTTGCACGGTCGGAATGAGTTGAACCTCATAATAAACTCTGGAATTTTCCCTATAATTGAGTTCATCCTGAAAGAAATTGGTAAGTTGTCTCACATCATAATTTTATTCTATCCATTGAAGGACGCGCTCTGCTTGCGTTCTAAAGTAAAAATAAAAAAATGATATTTCTCATATCTAACCTTCAGATCTATATTCCTTTAGGCCTATACTTTGTTACGTGTATAAGATACTTGTCTGAGCAATTGTTTCTGGATTCGTTAATTCAACATGTTTCTCATGTATTGATCCGAATGTAAAAGTACCTCAATATATGGAGAGCTATCCTGCTTCTTCTTAATAGCTGTCATGCACCTAGAAAATAAATGTAGAAATAAAGAACAAAATCGGTTAGGGCTGAATAATAGTAATAATAGTATATCATTCATTTGTTGATTGCTTATTGATGATAGGCTCACTCAACAAATGAATGATTGATGATAACTTATACAGAGAATGAATAGTAAAAACTTGGACGGTGTTGTGCATCAATAATTTGTTGTGTAGGCCTGTCATAAATTATTTATCCATCCAATTTGAATCATCAATCATTCAGTCATAGTGTATCCTCAATTTCTTCGTTCATTGTCATCTCTTATTTTATTTGTGTCTAATTATTCATTCATTATTTATAATCAATATTATTAATTCACACTTTTTGCAGATATTGAAAGCATTCAGAGCAACAATGAAAAATCGAACAAAGAAATGTACATGATATTTGAAGAGAACAACAACGAATACAAACCAAATTTGACAGTTGTCAGTGGCCCGGATATTGTGGGATATCTCAAGATTGGTACAAAGGTGGTGAGAGGAGCTGATTGGAAATGGGGTGATCAAGTAAGTAATTGAATATTTTTTTGATTTATCAATTCCTTTGTTGATTTGATATTGTTATAGAATAAATTAATTTATAATATCAGCATATTGTTGGTGTACCATTAATATTATAATTATAAGTATCAAGATATTTATCTATTTAATGTGTTCCATCTATTATCCATTTATCGTGTATAATAAACTATCCATTATTGAGTATTCTGAATCTCTTTATGCATTGAAGCATATCATCGATTTTTCATTGCAGTGCCATCAATTAATATTCATTGATAACAGACTGATAAATTTATTTTGTATTATCAATTATTTATTTATTTATGGATTATGATTCAATGATTTATTTATTATATACTATAAATTTATTTTGTATTATCAATTATTTATTTATTTATGGATTATGATTCAATGATTCTGCATTCAGTGTGTATCATCAATAATTCTCAATTGAGAAATATTTTCGAGGGAACTAAGATCTATTAAGCATAGTTTTTGAGTGGAAATTAAAAAAATTAATTGAAGATTGGAAAAAAATGAGTGAATATAAAATTTTTTCTTCTCTTATTAGTTCATGGTACTTTATCACTATATTCCATTTTCCTCTATTTTGTATGTAAGATTTTTTTTATCGTATGGCTTTTATTGGTGGGGAGACCCTTACGGGTAAGTTCCACCTCGCCTCATTGCACAATTTTTTGTGCAAAAAAAAGTATCAAGATATTTATCTATTTAATGTGTTCCATCTATTATCCATTTATCGTGTATAATAAACTATCCATTATTGAGAATTCTGAATCTCTTCATGCATTGAAGCATATCATCAATTATTCTTCATAGCAGTGCCATCCATTAATATTCATTGATAACAGACTCGTAAATTTATTTTGTATTATCAATTATTTATTTATTTATGGATTATGATTTGATCATTTAATTTTGCATTCATTGTGTATCATCAATAATTCTCAATTGAGAAATATTTTCGAGGGAACTAAGATCTATTAAGCATAGTTTTTGATTGGAAATTTAAAAAAATTAATTGAAGATTGGAAAAAATGAGTGAATATAAAACTTTTTTCTTCTCCTCTTATTAGTTCATGGTACTTTATCACTATATTCCATTTTCCTCTATTTTGTATGTAATCTGAGACAACATATACGAGAGAAAACAATATTATTGTTGCTCTAGTCTCAACCAGTGAATGATATCATACTAGAAATATTTTGTATTTGTAACTGCAATCTTCATCATTAAGGTTCTCACTTTAATTGCTGTAAAGTTAGTAGGCTTTCATGCGGAATAATAGTGAACGAAATAATGAAACTCAATTAGACATTTTCAGCAAAATTAGTTATTCATTAATCATTGCACCAAGAATAATGGTCACAGTTGTCTGTTTCCCATATTTTATCGAGTTACGTACTAATTCTTTGTTAGAGGTTTTTTCCATGATTTTAGTTGTTTTCGATTCTGGATTATTATCAATTTTTAATTATCGATATTTTTAATATAAATTTCAGTACAGAGACTGTATAATCACAGTGTGGCCATCGAATGTCACACTTTTGATTGGTCAACTCGGCCAAATCTACCATACTTTTGCCAACTCCCATCACATTTATGTTGAAAAAAAATCGTAAATCTTATGTTACGTTGAGTGATACAGAGAATAAGCTCCAAGGTACCTTCGCCAGTGTTAGTTTTCATTTCGAGCTTTCAAAGCAATAGCTTTTAAGAGGAGAGGGAGACTATTTTTGATGTTAGGTAAAAGTATGGCAGTAGCAGGAAAAAAAGGTTCCAAAACACTCTTATGAACACTTTAACACTAATGGCCACACTGTAAATATACATTCTCTGTAGATTTGAGAGTTGGATTCTAGAATTTTCAATTTTGCAGGATGGACCACCCCCAGGTGAGGGAAGGGTGATTGGTGAGCTGGGTGATGACGGATGGCTAAGAGTGCTGTGGGATAACGGATCTACCAACTCCTATCGCATGGGAAAAGAGGGCAAGTATGATTTGAAGCTGGCCGAGGCGCCACTCATGGAGGATAATGATGGAGAAACTGATACTGAGCCAGATGCCAAGAAATGTGAGTTCATTTATGATATGAGTTAGTTAATGTTTTTCTATCTCTAGGATAAGTGCAGTCGCAATAAAATTTTCATACTAACGTTTTCATTCGTACATATATTCATTTTAATATACAGTATTATTATTCTATTATTATATTCAACTCTTTCTACAATTCGTGTATATTCAACTCGTATTTTATACTTCTTCCTTTATTCTCTTATGCCTTGTTCACCCTTTGCCATTAGTTTTCAGTTTTATTTCTGAAATCTTTGATATGGAAACCTATTCACTTTTTCCAAGTAGTAATATCAGAGAGGCTTCATGATATTTTTGGGTTATAAATGTAATTAATTCTTATGAATTATTCCTAAATTTATAAAAATGAATCAAACTAGTGGAAGTAACACAGTTTAAGTATAGGCCTAGTACTGTTCACGAAATAATGCGGCTGAGAGAGTTTGCGCTGTTTATCAGATATGGAACCGGTAAAGCGAGGGAAAGTCGAACATTGATTGTTCTCCATCATAATTTAACAACGCTGTGCTTCCAGTGCTGATTTTCGTGCTTTTTTGAGCTTCAGAATCGATTCCCCTGCATGATTTGAGTATTCAGCTGGCAAGACATCTGCTCAAAATGTCTCAGACGTCTTATATCGTGGCCACTAATATAGTTGATCTATTCATGGAATTTCAAGATAATTATTCATGAAAGTAATCATCTATTATGATGCCATCATGTCACTTAGAATACCTTTTATAAGAACAAATCAATTTTCTGATACAAGAAAGTTCAACTGGCAACATAAAATGTGGATAGTTTGTAAAGCGCTCTTTTGGGCACGTTATGTTTAAGTGGATGTTAAGTCTTGAGCCACGACTTTAATTTGTGATAATGGTATGTGTAATGTGATTATTTTTCAATTACAGTAATGAAGATAGATGAGTTGGGTCCCGGAGAGGTTTTGCGTATTGCTTGCTTAAGCTTGCTGCGTGGGTTAGCTATATGCTGCGGTATTTCAGCTGATGGCATGCAGTTATCTGCCGTCAATGCTCTTTCCTCACTGCTGAGAAATATACTCCAGGTAAAAGGATTTTTCACCTATTTCATTCCGGATTGCAAATTGAAACGGAATTCCTGAAATGAGATAAATTGAAACTGAGCAATATTCCAAAGATAAGTTCAAGGCTTAGACCGGTATGCACCATCTTTGTTTAAACTGGGTCTAATAAAACGTAGTCTCAACTTGGCTTGATCTATAAATTCATAGTTTAAACTTGGATTTGTAAAACTAGGTTCAAAAGAAGATGGTGCATTTGGGCCTTAGAAATGCCAAGATATTTAGAGAAAGCAGGGAGGCCAGATATTTCGATTTTCTGCCAATCTTCCGTGATGTGTAGTAACTGATGAAATATTTCAGTTGACGTATACACGATCTAATTTTTACCTTACCTAGCCAGCTGTTCAATTCAAGGTATTCTATGGATGCGATTTGCTTGAAAATTAGATCGTGTACATACGACTTTAAAATTTGTAGGTGTCTATAACTTGTAACTCCCTTTTCAAAGTGCAAATTCTCATTCATACAGTATTATTTTTCTGAGAAATTCAAACTACTGTATGACAATTCTTCTGTAACATGTCTAACTACTTTTTTTTTAATTAAATAGATTTCATTCATGTTTTGATTGTTCACAGGAGATATATTTGAAGAGCGACCCTGGAGTTGGCAATACTCTGATAGCACAAACGCATCACAAAGAATGGGTGACTCTAGGGTTTATCAGGTCAATTGCATTGTCGCCCGCAATCTGTCACTCACTATCAACTCCCAGTTGGCTGAAACTGCTTTTTAGCATAGCGACTGGCAACAATGTGTCGCTTCCATCTCAGGTATTTCGACAAACATCTGAATAATACAACTAACTTCATTATAAGTTAATCAATCGATCATCCTTTATTGTGAATCAACCATTAACAAAGGAGAGTACAGTAGGCTCTTGTCCAAAAATTTCGTCTTCCAAATACTATAATCATATACTTGAACACTATTAATGTATTATGCACTTCGATTAAGTATTGATCATGTAGAGTTAGTGAGGAAAATTTTGACCCATGGTTGTTATTGGGTGGAATAACAACTCTTCGACCTGTAATTGATCATTTTTACGAATTGGTTGATTGAAAAATAATATAGAAAAACAATTCCGTAACAACAAATCCATATAGAAAAACAATTCCTTAACAAAATCCATATAGAACAAAAATTCAACAACAATATAGAACAACAATTTAGAAAAATCCATCATTTTCGTCACACTCTTTATAATCCGCTATTTCAATACTATATTACTCTAATTCCATAACAATTATTTTTATTGATATAACTTTTAAATTAATTTTACTGTATAATTTCTTTGTTGATTTCAGTTGTTGACGTTCAGACTGTTGAAAGTGGTTCTGTCAAATAGTCTGCTGAATGAAGATGAGAAGAAGAATGTACTAGAACGCCTGTTCAATCTTCTGGGACACACCGCACTCACCTGTCATGCCGATGTTGCTAACTACTGTTCAGGTATTGTACCTTCTATTTCTATTATACATTTTTCCCTCCAGTTTTTTTGAAATCCTGTAATGAATGAAAGGCTTAGACAGGCCTCGAAAATCGTTTTGTAGTGATCACACTGCCCCAGTGTTCAGTAAAAACATTCTTACTTGTCAAAAGTCGTGCTATTTAGTGAAACTTTCATAATTTTTTTCCAGATAACAAAGTGTGTGTGCCATTGACAGCTTCGCATACCACCACTGTGGTTCAGGAATGTGTTTCACTACTAAGGGCTCTACATAATCACACCGAATGGAACCCAGTGTTCAACACTCTTGTCGCTAACAACTTGGCTATTGCAAGCGATCTGCTGTCTCATCCATTCTTGAACCTGAATGTAAGTTATTAACTTTTTAGTAGTGAATAACTATAAATAGTAAATAATGTAACTTTGTTAATTTACTCTTTTAATAGTTGTCAGTCGAGTAAGGTAAATGTACTTGATAACTAGAATGGAATAGAATAGATAACTGACAGTCTAATAGTTATTTTGAAACCTGAACTTACGTAATAATATTATAATACCTATAATACTTCAGACACTCAGAAAGAAGTTGCCAGGCTCTGTAGATTATCTTGAAATTGTTTGATTTGGTGAAGAGCATGATGAAGTCATTTTTTTGCTGTGGTGATGCCCACATAAGCTCTTAGCTTGTGCGTGGGTGATAGGAAGGTTGATGGTGATGAGAGATGAATGGATCTACAGCTCTGGGTGGGTTCTGAACTACCGGAAAGCAATTGTTATCTGCATGAATGAATGAGATTCAGCGGAAAAGGCCTTAAACTGAAAGTGCTCACCTTTACAATGGTGCAAGGCTCTTCAATTACTTAATTGATTACTAATTACTTAATTTTTTTATTACTCAACTAATCTAGCGATTAGATACCGTCACAAACACGAAGCCAACCCTGTTGAAAATATGCACCATCTTAATGTGAACAAAGTTTTGTAAATCGAAGTTCAAACTTTGTTTAAACTGAGGTTTTTGAGTTTAAAACAATTTTAAACCGTGGATTTAGAGTTTTGTTAGTGTAAATGAAGTTGGAGCGGGCCCAAGTCACCTTTTTGAAATACTCGATCGTTCTTATAGTGCAAACCTTGAATAATAAATTCTGTTTCTTACTTATGTGATTAGTGGTGCAATAAGTGTTTGATTTCATTTTGCATGCGCAGATCGAGAGCGAAGTGGAAACAGCAGTTCTGCAGGCGAATGGCATTGCAGCATTGTTGGCTGTTGGAGAGACAGACTCGCATGTGCGCATCGGAGGTACGGTCACCAGTGAATCCATGGGAGAAGGTGAGTGACTTAAGAGACATTTGAACGCATTTTTCATTTATTTCTTTAGATATGAAATTTTGAGAAAATAGTATTCTTCTCGTGATCTGTAATGCCTGAGTGCAAAGAAGAGTGTGAATCGTTTCAATTTTTTTTAGTTTCATTTAGTTTAAAATTTTTGTTACTTCTGACCTCACTACCGGCGCACAAGATTATCTTTTGCCGGTAGTGCCATATTGTTAACAATAGTGTTGATGGTTTAAAATTTATTCTCAAGGTAATTATTATTATTTTTTTTTTTTTGGATGTTATGCTAATGTTGTACCAATTTTACTTTGTATTGTTAACCAATATTATTGTTGTATAATTTACTTTTTGGCAATAAATATTGATTGATTGATTGATTGAAATTTCACTAAGAAAGTAATAAAAGTATAGAAGAAAGAGATTTCCTTCTACTGTCAACAAAAGTAACGCAAGGTGTTGAAATATTAGAATATAGTAAAAATATAATTGAATGCCACTCCCGAGTGAAACTCTGCGTGGTCGATCTTGTGACGATGAACAATAGTAAAAAACTATACTACTCGTATGAAACTGTGAATTTGATATAATGATCAACTACAAGATACTGTATTTGAAAGACTGTGCAGAGCTTCTTATTGGTAGTCATCATCATCGTCATCATCATCATCATCATCATCATCATCATCATCATCATCATCATTATCATCATCATCATCATCATCATCATCATCATCATCATCATCATCATCATCATCATCATCATCATCATCATCATCATCATCATCATCATCATCATCACCATCACCATCATCATCATCATCATCATCATCATCATCATCATCATCATTTCTATTCTTATTCTTATCCTTATCCTAATCTCTCTCTTTATATTGTTGATATAGCCGTGAACATAATCTAAATAATATCATTTCAGGTACCGTATGCCGAATCAGTCAGAAAAATAAGTTGGTAGTCCAGTTTTCCGAATCGGAAAATGCTGTGAAACTGCCTCTGCATTTCGTGACAGCTGTGCCCACGCCTGCCTTCTGTCTAGAACGCATGCCACTGTCCGAATCGATTCTCGACACTTGGGCCACTCTGCTATCTCTCAGCACAGTCAGCCAGTCCTTCAAAACTGTTCCAGGTAATCAACCGAACTAATTTTATTGTTATTCCATGCAAATAATTATTTGAGCTCGGTTTGAGAGTTTAATTGAAAGTTAATAATAAATAAAAAATCAAGTCTACCTTCCTAAGAAATTTTACATTGCATAAGTAATAGCTTTACATGAGTCTGAATAATTTATCAACATTGCCTAACCTACAAACCAAGCCACCAATTTCATCAATGTCCTGAATAAAGTAATCTTTTATAATATTTCTAGGTTTCATAAACATTAAGTTGAAATTGATCGAGAATCTGATACCTACATTATTGTAATCCATATGTATAAAGTAATCTAACATAATATTTTAAGGCTTAATGAAATTGAAATCAATCTAGAATCCAAGCTAAACATTTTTGTTATACATTCGTTGATTGTGTAATCATTTTTGTTGATTTTTCGACAAAATTACGCAATTATTTTACAACATTTTCATTAGGGTACAATGTTGTTCACATTATTTACATGAAGTTCATATTAAAAATTAAACTGATGGTATTATTCTTGTAGTAACGTGAAGATAATATTATAATCATTTGTAAAATATATGTAAGATAAAATAATATAAATTTGAGTACAAGTGCTTTGTGTAGCATACATATTCAATTCAATTTATTTATTCCTCTTCAAAGATACAGTACAACGGTTATTAAAATGTGCAATACATAGAGAAAAAGTATTCTTCACATTATGAACATACAGAAGTACCCTAGGGTATTATAACCTAATGTTAATCAATGAAATATTAATTACACCCATAGACCTGTTTGTGGGTCAATGAGTCCAATACTGTATCAATCTAATTATTTACTCTATTGATTGAATGTAATGCCAGACAATGTATTCATCCAAGGCAATCTATGGAATATTAATCAATGTAATATCAATTGCCCACATAGACCTGTTTGTGGGCCAATGAGTCCAGCACTGTATCAGTCTAATTATTTAATCTATTGATTGTATGAAATGCCAGATAATGTATTTATCCAAGGCAATCTATGAAATATTAATCAATGTACTGTAATATTAATTGCCAACATAGACCTGTTTGTAGGCCAATGAGTCCAGCACTGTATCAGTCTAATTATTATTAATCTGTTGATTGAATGAAATGCCAGATAATGTATTTATCCAAGGCAATCTATGAAATGTTAATCAATGTAATATTAATTGCCCACATAGACCTGTTTGGGGATCAATGAGTCCAGCACTGTATCAATCTAATTGTCTACTCTATTGATTGAATGTAATGTATCTATCTAAGGCAATCTATGAAATATTAATCAATGTAATATTAATTGCCCACATAGACCTGTTTGTGGGTCAATGAGTCCAGCACTGTAGCAGTCTAATTATTTAATCTGTTGATTGAATGAAATGCTACATCATAATCATAATCATAATCATTTATTGGATCAAGTAATACAATCTTATAGGAAAGAAAAAACAGGTATTAACCCAAAACTTCTTCTGTTCCAAAATTTAGTCTGATAAATTGTTCAAATTAAGGTTATGTACAATAGTTTTGTTCACATCAACGATTTTCACTTCAAAAAACACAAACCGAAAATAAATTACGAATTTTAAATTTGAAAAGGTCAATAAAAAAGCCAAAAAACACCAAACAATTCAAAAAATTCAAGAATATTGAATTCAACTTAAAAATTTTGAGCTAATTTTAGATAATGTATTTATCCAAGGCAATCTATTAAATCAATGTAATCAATGTAATATTAATTGCCCACATAGACTTGTTTGGGGATCAATGAGTCCAGTATTGTATTAATCTAATTATTTACTATCTATTCTATTCTATTTCTATTGATTGAATCAATGAAAAGCCAGATACTGTATATTATATACAAGTTTCTTATCTACTTGTTATAGGCTCGATCAACATTCCACTGCTGCGTAACCAACAGCAACTGCTGGCTAGCGTGAAAGCATGCAGCGTGCTGATCCAGTACCAGCACCGACTGCGACGCATTCTGAAGCGCCCCACTTTGGCGGCGACCACCTCGCTCGAAGCCCTCAACGAATGCGACGAACTGGAGACCGACTCGCATTCCCTCCTGCTGCATCAGCTCATTGTCAACGCGGTGCAGCCGTCGCCTCTCAAGGCCGAGTACAGTCGAGCCGAACTCGAGGTGAGTCGAACCCGTCCTAAGTCACCTATAGTCTGATTCACGTCAAGAAGTCAGCATTGTTTATATGAGGAGCATTGATGCCAAGTTTCATTGAAAGAGGAAGAGAAAACTGGACCAAACGTGTTTGTTGGGACTGTGTGCGACAACAATGCACAGTGTTGCAACTATGCACAGTGCGAATAGGATAGACATCAGCAACTGCCTTGTGCTGAACAAGGATAGCAAACTCCCATCTAAGCAATGCTGACTTCTTGACGTGAATCGCACTATAGTGCAGGAATCGTCGATTTTAAGAACAAATTATAACGATAAGAATAAGAATGCTCTTATTCCTTCAAGGCATATACACAATGCCAGCGGAAACGTCACAACAATAATACAAATGAAATATACGGTACACAATGCTAGCGGAAACATCAATAATACAATTAAAATAATTAATCACAGTACACGTCAGTTGTTACAAAATTGAAATATTAAGAAGCTATCGAGTATTATTACTACAAGTATAGGTATTTATTTGATTATAATGGTACAATATTTCTGACAATATCAACATCAGATAAGTACATAATAGTAAAAATAAAACTAAAACCGTATTAACTATGGTTTGCAAAAAATAATTCTTTACTGGTAGCTGGAGAAAATCGGAAAGTGAATATAGTGGTTATTTCAGAAGAATACTTTCATAGGCAAGTTCCTGGCTGAGTCGGGTATTATATTAAATAGTTTCAAAGATAGACTTCAATGCACTAGGAGTAAACAATAGGACCCTATTTACAACGAGGCTCAACGCTGATGGTGACACTTCTTCCTGAGGGCGAACTTTTGGAAAAAGAGTCGAAAATATCAAATATCAATCATTCTTTTTTCGAAACTCCGGAAGCACTATTAATTAGTCTGAAGACATTCAAGACGAAATTTGAATTATAGCGCTTTAGAAATTTCGAAATGAAAATTCTTTATATTTATTGTTCTGGTAACTACTAATATTATTGTGTTAATTACTGTGGGATATCCCAATCTCCATCTTTCGTGTATGAAATATTTCTCAATCAAATTCAAGTTATATTTTCTTATTCTTAAGGATTAGGGCAAACAAAATGATTCAGTCAAGTCAAAAATAGTGAATTTCAGGATAAAATAGGGAAGAGAAGGAAGAATAATAGTGTGTATATGAACAGAGAATCTTTTGTAAGAATATTCAAAATTTTATACTATAAAAACAATAGCCTAAAAAAAGACACAAAAAATTGTGCAATGAGGCGAGGTGGAACCTACCACCTGATGTAAGGGTCTCTCCACCAATAAAAGCCATACGATAAAAAAATAGCCTACTAGAAATTAATATATTGAAGGCAATCTAATTCATTCAATTGATTTGTGAAAATGAGCAAAATATAATAATAATTGTTGTTTTTAGGAAGCGGCAATAATAGTTAGTCAATACCTATCGGCTCAAGTGAAGCAGAAAGCGGATGAACAGCCAGCGATCTATCAGTCAGTCACCGATTCAATAAATAACAAGATGAACCGATCAAAGCGCTCGCATAATCTTGCCTCACCCACCACACCCCTCATGGCTCAGCTCATGGAGATGGGGTTTGCGCGGCGTACTGTCGAAGCTGCAATCAAAGTTACTGGTGAGTAATGAACCGAGAATCTATTATACCATTCATGAAATGTTTTCGAATTCTTCAAATTTAAAAGCCATACCACGTGGCTTGAAATCATTTCTTATTGTTTTGTGTTATTGCATTTTATAAGCATTATTCCTCCTGATCTTGTGTGATTTACTAATATTCCGTTTCATCTCCTTTGCCAGGTCTTGAGACATCTGTGGGAACATGAGAATTACATTAATTAAATTGTTTAAAAAAAATACGATACAATGAAAATTATACACCATTGAAATTATGATTATGTAATATTAGTGATAAATAAGATGAAACAAAATTTTTTTTGAGAGAGAAAAAAATAGAAAAGACAGATTAGTAGAGTGAGAGTAGGTGGCTGTGTAATATTAGCCTAAAACTTCGTATTAAAATTAACCCATTGTAAATAATGATTAAGATAATTCAGTAAAATGGTAAAAGGGTAGAAAATAAAAGAAAGAAGTCACTTTGAGGCGCAAATACTGTTATAGAAGAAGTTTCCTTCTATAGAGGAGGTTTCCTTGAAAATTTTGAGTTGTTTACCTATTATTTTATTTCAACCTTCAATTGTGTATTATTTCTTCCTGATTATCTACATTATTTTCTGAATCTATCATTCCCATTGTAAAAAATTGGACTTTGCAGGAGATACTCTCAATGAGACAACTCCCACACCAGAAAGATTAGTTGCATGGCTATTGGAGCATCCAGACGAATGTTTATCAGATTCGGGATCTATATCATCTTCTGATGGACTTTCTGATAAGGATTCGATCACTGATGACATGAATACGTCATTCACCGAAGAGGTAGCCTACATCAATATTTATTCGTTGATTTATACCTGTATTGTTTTATTCAATTGTGTGTAATTTTGTTAAAACAGGCATAACTTCAATTCTATAACTTCAAATCTTAGAAGTCCTGTAATACAGGAAAAAAGCGGATGTACACTAGACTTTAAATTTATTGCCTAGTACACAATGCTACTCATCTCTAATTTTTGTACGCCTTTCTTATGTTACAGCACTTCCTAATTTTTATTTAGAAGTAATACAAATAAGGTGGATTCACTCTAGACATGTATAGCACAGCCTACTACATAACAAATTAGAACCATGATGCTATGATGTGTGTCCACCTTTTACCTTCATTGCAGGACTTTATGGTGGACGTTTTATGAACCTTACCCCTGTTACTTATTCTCAAATCTAAAAAATTCTTATGTTAATGAATTCAGTAATTCTGTGATCGGAAATATTCTAATCAACTAATTCAACAATAAATCTATTACACTAAATCTTTAGACAAGTACTGTATTTCTGAAGTTCTTTGAAACATTTGCCAAGGTTCTAATTTTTTAATTTTACAAACTCTTATTAAATTTCTGTGCTCAGAAATATTCTAATCAACTAACTGAATACTTTCTAAATTTTTTCAGACTAGTACAGCATCCCATTACAACAAGCGTTCTGATTTCTTGACAAATGACGAGTATGCCATGTACGTGCGTGATAATGTGGTTGAGAATATGCTGGTGCGTTGCTGTAAATCTTATGAAGAAGTACAAGAAGGTGATGTTGGCAGAGTGATCAAAATCGATCACGAAGGACTGTATGACTTGAACCTTCAGGTAATCTTATTCCATTGATTGTATTCTTCGAACTCTTACTACTGTTCTTATTCACTTCTAACTACTGTAAACATAACAGTATCTAGGAAAGGCATGTTTACACTCCACATACTATATAATGCCAGAAGAATAGGAAATGCATGATTCAATGGAGTGAAGATGGTGATGATGAATCACACAACAAATAGTCAAATGGTCAATGGACCCGCTTATTTTCTCCAAATTCTTTTCTTTTTGTACCTTTGTTTTTGAGAGCGAACCATAGTTGACTGTTAGCTAGGTATTCCCCACCCCCATTTACTCTCTCCAGCACACCTACACTTCAAGCCAGTTATGTCTATTCATTTTGTTTTTTGTAAATTTGTTCTTTTATTTTGAGGACGTATAAATGAATTAAAATGGAATAAAATCAACGTTGAATACATCATTTATCCTTTCTGTATCTGTTAAAAATACAATTATATTTTGCACAAGATATTTCTCACAATAATATTCACAAACTATCATGCTTTTGTAGAGAAATTTAGTATGTAAACTTGAATTTCACTGAGGCACTTTGTTGACAGTTTCATTAAAAGTCTGTTTATTCAGCAATGTGCAATTGATACTTAAGGAGAGATATAACAGGCTTTCGCAAAAACTTATTTCTTTTTCGATTCAAATCAGTTATCATACTTTACCAAGTCACTGATTTTCACTCCGAAACCAACTAACAGACCAATTTCGAATTATTAAAAATATACAGGTATTTAAAAAGTTTCAAACTATGGAAAACCATGAATGTTGACTTATTCTGAAAGTGAAGCTCTTCATTCCACTCAATTTTGAAGATGAAAAATTACATAAATGTTTTCAGATTGATTCTTGCTCTCTTGAGATACAAATGATTTGAATTTTCCATTTTAATAAAGATTCTTTCAAACTCAACTCAATGGTCAAATAGCTTTTGAGCTATTTCACTATCAAACAGTTCCTTAGGAATTTACTTTAGGAATTTCTATTGTTGATACCCATAATTTGTTTAACTTTTCTCAGGTTGAGTGGCAAAAAACAACGGCGGACGGTTCAGACACACGGCGCTACTGGGTTCGATTCATTCATGTGGAGTTGATTGGACTCAGCACCAATGCGAATGTGCCAGCAGCCATCAGAGTTGGCGATAAGGTCAAAGTGAAGGCCAACGTTGTCACCCCGAAATTCAAATGGGGGTCGGCCGATCACAGTAGTATAGGAGTTGTCACAAGTGAGTAATCAGCATAATAATTCTGATGGCTAACACTCACACATTCACTAATCTTTTACACTTTTCTTATTCCGTACAATTATCAATTAATTTCATTCAGTTATCAAGTTGTAGTTAATTTCATTCTAGTTAAGTTAATTTTATTTAGTTATCAAGGATTTATATTCACAAGGAACTCTACTATTACTGGATGATTACTATATCTTCGCATCCCTTCCGCTCTATATTCAATTTTACACTGCTAAATTTTGAAGTCATGTCACAAAATGTATCATTCTCGATTATAATTATTTTATTTTAAGTTGCTATTCTTCCAAAATGATTAGTTGAAATTCAAAGTGTTGGACCTACTTACCCTGTAAGTTCATCATACTTCCCAAATAATTTGGGAACATAGAATAATTAAGTGAAGTGAAGTCATATCATTTAATTTCTATATTTGATACAATTTAATGAATCTCTGCATCATGATGCATTTATATACATAATATTATCATTTCAATACTCTCTACGTCAAAAAGAAGCCGTTAACACACCGATATTAATTATTATTTTTATTTGATTAATAAAAATAAATGCATTTAAAAATACGCTTGTTGTTAGAATTCAATATTAGATATAATTTCATGAATCTTTCTATCACAATGCATTTATACGCCGATTTTTCAATTCTGTATTAGACATAATTCAATGAATCTTTGCTTCAAGATGCATGTATGCGCATATTATTTCAATTCTATATTAAGACATAATTTTATGAATCTATGCCTCATAATGCATTATTATACGAATATTATTTAATTTTATGAATCTATGCCTCATAATACATTATCATACGAATATTATTTCATTTCTATATTTGATATAATTTCATGAAAGAAAGAAAGGATTTATTGTCAAAAAATCATAAATCACAAAAGCATTTACAACAGACTAATCCGTTGAAAAGTTTCTGATAAGAATACAGATTTACAGCAAAAAAATTATATTACCATTATTATAGTATAAGACTGAGCGCAAAGAATATGAAATTTTCGTCTGCGCTCAGGGAATCTTAGCATCATGATGCATTTATACGCATATTATTTCAATACTATTATTAAGACATGATTTAATGAATTGTAACAGGTGTTACGAGCGATGGCAGAGCCGTGGTTGACTTTCCGCAGCAGAGCAACTGGACGGGCCTGGTGTCCGAAATGGAGATAGTGCCGTCCTACCACCTGGACGTCAGCTGCAACGGGTGTCACATGTCGCCAATAGTCGGCGCCCGGTTTCGTTGCAAGGCGTGCGCCTCGTTCAACTACTGCGAGAACTGTTTCTACACGCAGAAAAGTCACAAGCACGGCTTCAGTCGTATCAGGGAGCCGGGCAGCGCGGCCGTGTTCGCTGGCAAGCCGGGTCGCTACAGCCGTCACGATCTGACCAGCTTCCTCGGTGAGCCCTACATTGAGGACTGGTCGCGCTGTGTCAAAACGATGACCGTCTCCTCGCGCTCCGCTACCGCTCACCATCTCATCGATTTGTCAGCCGAGAACTACTGGCAGAGCTGTGGTCAACAAGGCAAGGTAACAATCAACAATTAACAACTGACAATTTATTTCTTCGACAATAAATTTCCAGTTGTAATAGAAATTAGTAAATTTCTTGTGTGACATTCTGGTTCATATGACATTCTGGTTTATATAACATTCTAGTTCATATGACATTCTAGTTCATATGACATTCTAGTTCATATGACATTCTGTAATCGATCCCCAGGATACACAGCCAACCAACGGCGGCTACAGACGCATTCTTTCTTTATCTTTCGTTGTCCAGTCTGTTGTCCCGGTCGATATCTGGAGATACAATACAAAAAAATCAATATCAAAACTATCACTACTGAAACTCGCAAAAAAAAGAAAAACTGTTTTTATTATTGCATCCCCCTTTATAAACAATTATGTGTTGGGGTAGTGATTCGTTGTTTACGTTATGTATTCTTCATTTTTGTCATTACATTTCATATTATTCTCTCCTGCACACTCCACCATAGAACTAATTGTCTTTTGTTTGTTGTATTGTAATGTTGATTTCAGTTAGTTTCATTATTTGTTTGTGTTTTACGAATGAATTAAATATTTATCTATTAAAAGATATAATTATTTAATAGTCATTTGTTTTGAAAAACAAGTTATTTATCTAGTCAGTGAATAGTTATACTCGACAGTGTTCACGGAGCTTATTCTTGATGATAGTAAAAGTTTAGGATGTTGAAATAAATATTTATCTACATAGTGATTCAAGGAGAGCTACTGCAGCTTCTGTTCTTTTGAGCGTTATACATAATTAATTAATTACCGCGTTTCAATCAATTAATTTAAATGCGGTAATTAATTAAAAACTCTGCTACCACTAAGCACGTTAACATCAAGGAACGCTACTATACAAAAATATTTGTACAGGCTGGTTGTTGTCCTCTGATTGCCGGTCAGATTTTTCAATTCAATTCGATCTTTAATGGTAAAAATGAAAAATGTCTGAGTTTTTGTCTACCAGATATTTCTGTTTAATAGTATTCATTTTCAAAAAGCGGTATCGTCCATACTCTATCAAAGATTATGAACCCTCCTCATCAACGAATAAACTCATTCTTGATGAATCTTTTAGTTAATTTTTTTTTAATCAATTTGTATCAAATTACTATCGAATATGTATTTCTGTTTTGCTGCAGCATTGGATTCGGCTTGAAATGCAACAGGATATTCTGGTTCAGTCGTTGAAAATTCGCGTGGATCCGGTTGACAGCAGTTATATGCCTTCGCTGATCAGTGTTAGTGGTGGCATATCGTTCTCATCAATGCAGGTGCTATCCACCGTCAACATTCACACCACTAATACTATAGTTTCGCTATTGTCGGACGTTAGAGAGGTATGTGCGAGAATAATTTAAAATAATCAAGTATGACATTCACCGTAAAGCATTACTAAAATTACAACATGGTGTAACTTATTTTGAAAGTTACAAATTTGAAAAAATACTATAATAGTATTAAAACTGTTTTTAAGAGTGTATGTCCGTGTCTGAGTGTATGTTTTGTTTATGTGTGCAGTTATATAATTTTCAAATGTTTTTTCTCCAACGAGAACTTATACAATACAAATGAATTCTGCAAAAATTGCTCAAATAAAACAGTAGTTACCAGCTATAAGGTAGGATATTTATCAAAGTGAGTCATATTTAGCCAAGTATTCACAATTTATTTTCTGTCTTGATGTTGAATATCCTATCTTTTCCTACTAAAAAATAGGACTTGAAAGTTTAAATGCCAATCGTTTTGTCTTGAAGTGAAGATCTTCAGACTGTGTAATTTCTGTACTCTTTCTTAAGGTATGATTTTGATATACAGACCTTGAGAAAGAGTATATTTTTCAGTGTATAGGCTACTGTATGGAGCAAATAGTTCACTCTTTCTATGATCTTTCTCTTGATTGATTTTGTAAAATTTTAACCTAAAGGTATTGAATCATACCTTGAGAAAGAGTAGGCTACATACTGTTCGCAGCTGTATTTGGTTCCATCGTTACGAAAGTCTTCAGACCAAATTAATAGCGTTTAAGAAAACTCAAATATAATTTTCAATATTTTTTTTCAGTTCTACCCGTGCATTGAAATTGCTATCAAACAATGTCGTAATGGCGGCATTGACTGCAAAATACATGCGCTCTATCTGACGGGAAGAAGGAAAAATTCTGTGAATGATGTTCCTACGTGTGCTCCCTTCTTGGTGTCCGATTGTGCTGATATACAGGCAAGTACTTTTTTTAATAAACTTTGAGAAATTAACATTCATTCAGAATATTCCCAAGACCGTATTCTTATTGCAAAATACTTCATATCGCCAAATTATAATTATTCGATGTATTTCCATAATAATTATGGATCAATTATTGATCACTAACTAAGGCTAGGCGTACACCGGTTAGTCAAGACAAGGCAAGACGAAATTAGTCACGTTTAGTCACGGTAAGTCACATAGCTGCTTATGAAGCAGCACACACCGATGCAATGACTAATTGGTGTGTGTGGCTGCATAAGAAACTATGTGAAGTACTGTGACTAAACGTGACTTATCTCGTCTTGTCTTGTCTTGACTAACCGGTGTACGCCTAGCCTAACGTTCAATAATTTTCAACCTATTTTCAATTCACTGATTTGAAAGTACTAACAATATTATTTTTTGCTAGGAGTCGCAAACGTTCACTACAGAAACTGCAGATAGCTCGGGCGGTTCAAAAACAAAGGTTTTTGTGTGGGGACTGAACGACAAGGACCAGCTGGGAGGCCTAAAAGGATCAAAAGTGAAACATCCGTCTTACTCAGAAGTTCTCTCATCGTTAAGGCCGGTTCACATCGCTGGCGGGTCCAAATCATTGTTTGTCGTATCACATGATGGAAAGGTGAGATACAATCTTTTATTAACTGTTTCAGACTATGCCCCTACAATAAACAAACAAAGAAATAAATAAATGGATGTCGATTGCACTAGAGGGGATTAAGCCCGGTCTAGACGCAACGATAAGTTTGTCAAACTTTTTGTTCAAACTTATCAGAATGATTTTAAATTGTCATAAAACAGCTGATTTAACGTTAGTAAACGAGCGTACATCAATCAGCTGTTTTCTGACAAGTTAAATGGTTCCTGCTAAATATCAGTATTATTTTAAATTATCAGAACGTTGAATCAGCTGTTTTATGACAATTCAAAATAATCGTGATAAGTTTGAACAAAAAGTTTGACAAACTTATCGTTGCGTCTAGACCGGGCTTTAGAGCTATTCTTTCGAAGTTAGCATTTTTATAGTCAAGTTTCAATTGTTTTCAATACATTGTGTTTCTATCATTTATACTTGTTCATATATATTTGTATCATTGATATTTGTTATACAGTACTTGTGCGTAGTTAATGGATGGTGATGAATTTCTCAATAAATTGTGTTTTTATAATTGAATCAGTGTTACTTGACTATATAAAACCGCACTGTTGTAAAAGAGGCCAAAAGATATGAAAGGTCCACTCACTTATATTGAAAGTACTGTTGATTTTATTGAATATATTTTGCCAGTGCCTACCTAGTTTTAAACTTTGTTAAACTTTCATCTGTTAATAGAGTTTTTTCAAAACTATGATTTCCAAGTTCTATCCCCTTATTCTGAAAATTTAATTTAAATATTGATAATGTTATAACTAATCAATTGAATCCAATATAAATAAAAAGAATTTATATATTTTTAATTCTGTGTACTTTATTCTCTTGCTGTGCTGACAAAGGGAAATGTTGAATTCGATCAATGAGAGTCATCAGTAAAATTCATTTATTAATCAATGACCAATTAATTGTGACTGTATTTGCAGGTGTTCGCGTGTGGTGATAGCACCAATGGCAGATTGGGCCTGGGTCACAGCAACAACGTGTCAGTTCCACGCCAGTTAACAGCCCTAAGTCAGTATGTTGTGAAAAAGGTGGCTGTACATTCTGGAGGAAAACATGCAATGGCGCTCACTATTGATGGAAAGGTAAATCCTGAATGTCTTTAAATTTTTTGACTTAGCTTTTCCTTTTGTAATGGTTTGCTCTCTTGTTCTACGTTGATGTATTCCCATTATTTTTTTATCCTTTATAATTCATTGACAAGCACGCACAATCGACTCCAACGACCCACCAAATATATCCTGACCGGCACAGCTCACATTGAAAAGGCGCTGCATCCTTTTAATTGGCTCGCTTTTATAGAATATAGCCATGATCACTATACCTAGTCTGTGCTAGAAGTTACTTCAACTGATCGGTATGTTTAGTGTGAGTGCTTCATTTCCCTGTTTTAAACTTCCACAGTTCATTTTTCTGTTCTAAACTATATGAAACAGGTTCCAGGTACAATAATTTCCATCAAGTATGTGAAGTATGATTTCCTTGTGCCAATTCACTGTCCAAGTTGTCAATCTGCTCAATTTTGAATTCAATTTTTCCAATTCAGTCCATTCCGGTTGAAAGTTAATCATTTCACATACTGTTCAATTCAATCTAAGTCAATTATCTTCATTACTCAAATTCAAAATTCCATTAATTATCTTATAATCCTAAGAATTATTATTAAGCTTATGGCTTTTTTGGCGGAGAGACGCCTCGCCGAAACATCCAGGTTTTCCTAATGGTTATAATAAGGTTAAGAAGTCTAACTCTGAATTTTTATCCGAAGAATAATACAGTTCGAATACTACTCTTTCTAACACATACTCTAGTTCTCTAGTACATTGGTCAACATAGTTGAATGGGTTAATTTCTGTTAATTCTTTCTTTGCTAATATTTGACGTATTTTTATTTTGACTATTTTAGTTTCGAAGGAAATAAATTTATTTGAATTTGAACTGATTACATTGCAGGTATTCTCGTGGGGAGAAGGTGACGATGGCAAGCTAGGACATGGTAACCGCGTTACTTTGGAAAAGCCGCGTCTCATTGAGTCGCTGAAATCGAAGCGTGTGCGTGACATTGCGTGCGGAAGCAGTCACAGTGCCGCGATCACGTCTAGCGGTGAACTGTTCACGTGGGGTCTGGGCGAGTATGGCAGGTTGGGTCACGGCGACTCGCTCATTCAGCTCAAACCCAAATGTGTGAGTAGAATAGAATCAAATCAAATTATTATTTTTATTATTATTTTAATAGGACAGAACCGGTGCCTCATTATATTACGTATTAATATTATGTATTGTTTTTGTATTCATATTGTTTTCAAGACTATAAAATTATATTGATTGATTGGCCGGAAAGTTCCCGCAGTGGAAGATGCTGAGTGTGATTATGATTAATTTTTGAATTCGAATTGAATCGGATAGATTTTGGAATAATATGAAAGCCCATTTTACATCAAAGTGAGAAAAAAGACGATTGATATCTTGTTCATTTACATCTCTGTGTTTCATATTCTATTGTGTGTTCGCAATTTTTGGAAGAAAAAATTCAATAGATTTGAGAATTACTTGAACATATTATTGAATATTATTATGAGAATTTCCACTCGTATTATTATGTGTGCAATTTTCGGAGGAATGAATCTGATGTATTTGAGAATGATTTCATCAAATTATCGGGTATTATTATTATTAGAATTTTGACACAAATGATTATGTTTGTAATTTTCAGAAGAATATTCAATTCATTTGCAAATGATTTGTACTTATTATTGAAATGATATTAAACATTAATCTAATAAGTTATTAGTGATTTTTTGTTGTTTAATATTGAAAGTAGTAATATGACAATCAAATGTCATTGTAATGGATTATCATGTATCTTTTTTTGTATTGTTTTTGGCAATAGACGAATTTATTTATTTATTTTATTTAAATGAATTGAGCGTGAAGTTGAGGCGCAGCCTCCCCCTCCCTCCTACACTCTCCCTCCTACACATTTCTAAGTTAGTAAGTTAACGAATTTTGAAATAACAAAAAAATTATATTACGTAAAAAACATTATCATGAGAGTGAAAGTGCAAAATGCTTGTTTTAAGGTGAAAGCACTGCTGGGCCATCACATAATGAAGGTGGCGTGCGGCAGCCGGGACGCGCAGACGCTGGCGTTGTCCAACGAGGGAATGGTGTTCTCGTGGGGCGACGGCGATTTCGGCAAACTGGGTCGCGGCGGCAGCGAGGGCTGCGACCTGCCGCAGAACGTGGAGCGGCTCAACGGACTGGGCGTGTGTCACATCGAGTGCGGCGCTCAGTTCTCGCTGGCTCTTACCAAATCTGGACAGGTATTGAAAAAATGAATGAAATTAATTAATTGTATAAATTACAGTATAATAATTGAAATAAATCAAATTTATAATTTAATAATGTAATAAATAATATAATAATATATAATATAATAATTTAATTTAATTTTATAATATAATTTAATTTATAATTTATGAATCAAAATTCGTGCTCATATATGCACTTCAAGTTGTGCTCTTGATCTATATTTATATTCTACCTATAGGGACTAGTGACACTAGAGACTTGAGAACTATAGACTTAAGGACAATAAAGACTTGAGAACTAGCGTTCATTAGAGAAAAAAACCAAGATGCGATGATCACCAGGAGCTATATAATTATCTCAATTCAATTTATTTATTCCCACTCAAACTTGAAAAAGAAACAAGCACCAAGTACGAAGGTGAGATTGAACAGAATACAAACATGAATAAGAACAAGACGTTAAGGGTGGGGGGGGGGAAGTGGTGCAAAGTAGGAGGGGGAATTAAAAGCTCTTTTAAATTATGGTTTCGCATATGTATTAGGAGAACGTTCAAGGGAAAAAAGGAGGGTAAGAAGGAAAAGGATTTGGTAGAGGGGAAAAGTATCGGTGATATATAAAAAAGGATTTTAGTTCGAAATCTCTATTAAATAAGGACGTTTTTTAAATTACTATTACATATATATTGAAAATATAAACAACGCAAAGAAGCGTGACTTTAAAACAATATTTTTTGAGAAATAATTACCAAAATATTCTAGGAACCATATCTTCCAATTCGGATCTTATCCGTATAAGGATCTAGTTCGCTAGGACACATAGTTCCTTTTCTTAGAAGTCGAAGATGTTTTAGATAATTTCTGTTGTCATTATCTAAGAAAAGGAACTATGTGTCCTAGCGAACTAGATCCCCATAGGATAAGATCCAAATGGGAAGATATAGTGAGACAGATAACGGTACAAGAGTGAATTGAAGTCTGATATTTAAATTTGAATATCCAATTAATATTTTCGTCTAGTTTCACAAAATAAAATTGAATTTTATCACCGTAAAATGACGTCATCTAACGAAGGCAATGCAGCTAAATCCCTTTGAGCTCTGTGAGATGACGTCATCTGACGGTGATTGAATTTGGTTTTCTTTTGTGACAATCCTGCCCTACATGTTATGAATAATACCATTGATTATGACCTTGATTATGTAACCATTAGAATTGCTTTCAACTCTTCTCTATTTGACTTTCTACTATTTCCTATTCAATTATCCTAATGAAGCATTAGAACGATTCTAATTAATTCTACACTATATGCTATAACTTGAATTAAATACAAAACTTCACATTTAAGTGTGGTTTGGTAGTAAACTCATTTCGCCGTTATAACTGACTCAATTTTCCTATCTCAAGTTTCAATCATGTGATGCTGTGAATTCTGCTACAAATTCTTCTGTCTCCTCCGCTGCTTGCAGGTGTGGACTTGGGGCAAAGGTGATTACTATAGGCTGGGACTCGGCTCAGATCTGCATGTTAGAAAGCCGACACTGATCGAGGGACTGAGAGCTGAAAAAGTTATACACGTTGCTGTTGGGGCCTTGCATTGTCTAGCTGTCACTGAATCCGGAGCTGTATGTATTCACAAACATATTTTCTATTTTAGAAGATTTTACATGTTTAGTTATTGAAATTAGAGAACATTATACATTGATAGTTTTGTCTGTGAGATCTATCAAACTACTATTGGTCTTCTTATAAATGTGGGAATTATGAAGATCACTAACTACAACCTGATCTGATATTATCAGACTAACTAAAATCTTATTGTATCTGAATGAATAAATAAATAATTGGAAGAAATTCCTAATTAAGAATGCCATATAATACTCTGAAGACTTCCGCTACTGCGAATATTGACAAAAGAATAATAGCTAGTAAAGAAATTTCGTTCAATTAATATTATTATGATTTAATAGCAATTGAATAGTTGCAACATCTCATTTCCTACCATCTTCAAATAAGTAAACAAATAAATGAATAGATAGATGAATCAATAAATAATACAATATATATTTGAAGGATTTACTGATCAGACTCAGATTTACGTTTTTAGTTTAGTACAATTGAATTTTAGTTCTTGTTTCTTATGTTTTGAAAATTGTTAATACAATTTTAATACAATTGTTATACTTGATGTAGCCCACTGTACAGGTATATGTTAGCTATGACGTCAACGCTGTTGTGACATACAGAGTGATGTTTTTTATTTAATTTGATCTGTCTGGTAGAACGAAGTGTATTGCAATACTACCTTGTATGTTTAATGGGAAATGAAAAAAATCCATTCTTATTCTAGGTGTATGCATGGGGTGACAACGACCATGGCCAACAAGGTAATGGAACAACGCTGGTGAATCGCAAGCCAAGCCAGGTGCCGGTTTACGGCGATGTGAAAGTGAACAGAGTTGCGTGCGGATCTTCACATTCAGTAGCCTGGTACGCGCCTGACCAGCAGATACCGTTGATGCAAGAGCCGGTACAGTTCAGTCAGGCTAAGGATCCTCTAGGATCAACTTTTCTAGGTAATCCACTCACAATGTGATTATTGAACTAAGTATGATTTATGTTGTAATTAGCATGATGACGTGCTATTCAAAAATATAATGTTGCTAATCAATACTGTTACATCATAATTTATTTGGTGTTATATTTATTATACGATATTTATTTCTGGTAACAATTTCGTTATGTGATTTGAAACTGTTCATTTTCTCGAGCAATGACAAATGACTCATAGTAATGAAAACTCAGTCACTGAGTCCAAAACGTCTTCTCTCCATAATTTTGAAAAACAATTCAAACGAAGGTCATGTCCACAATTCATTGTACATGTCAGCCATTATTTATTCATATATTTTTTATTCATATATTTATTTATTTATGTGTGTCAAATATAAGTAGTGTATCTATTATTGTAATTACATCTCTCATCGTCCGAGAAGTTGTTTATTAGAAAATTCAGATTTCTTCAATTATTATTGATTTATTTCTATTTGTGAATAATTTTTCTGTTTTTTAAGTTCATGAATAATCTTTTATTTTTATATATTATTCACTATTTTATTGTTGTGTACGCCAAATAAAAGTATTTATGTATTTTTTTCTTATGCTTGATCGCTAAGCCGTGTAATTACGTATATACCATGATAATTAATAAATATCGGGGGACCGAGCTGTGCTCGGGAGTACAAAAGCACAGGAATGGAAATTATAAAGAAAAAAGTATGAAATTAAACAATTTTCTAAAGTACAGCCATCAGTCATATGCACTGAATAATCATTGCACTATAAAAAAATTAATCTCAGCTTTCAAAATATTATGAATAATCGAGTTTGAATGCATATTATTTGAAAAATTGCTTTTGTGGTAGAATTTTGTTTCAGCGAAATAAGAAATAATAAATGGGTTAGTAATCAGCTGTTTTAATGAACTCTTGACGATTTTTCTCAAATAAATAAAAACAGATGACATGGCTAACTTCATGCCTCAAATTTGAAAATACCAATACAATATGGAATATTTTTAATATTTTGAATTCCTTTTAATTTTCTATAGATAAATTAAAATAAACTAATAAACGAAAAATAGATAAACGAATTATCTCAACAGCTGATAATTATAATCTTTTCTCACTCGCACTCACTCTCTCTCAACATCAAGAACCGACGGAAAATTGTTTCTTCTGTCAGCTGATTCTCTGTCACTGTCTCAGCAGCTGAAATAATAATCTTGTCTCACTCACACACTCACTCGCTCTCACTCTTTCTCATCATTTACAGCCGACGGAAATTTGTTTCTTCTGTCAGCTGATTCCTAAAGGATCGGTTTTTCCTTTTTAATGTCCTTCAGCGAGTTATCCCAGGGATGAGACCCGGCGCAAACTAATTTTTGTATCACAAACCTCCTATATTCCAAATTTCGTCAAAATCGTTAGAGCCGTTTTCGAGATCCGTTGGACATACATACATAAATACATAAATACATAAATACATAGATACATAAATACATAAATATAAACATACAGAGATTGCTCGCTTAATATAATAGGATATATGGCGGATTTCACATTTTATTTTGCTCATTACATCTCTAAGCTGATGAAACTAATGAAAAGGACCAGATAAAATTATTTATTTCAATTAGCCTATCCAAGATGAACGTAAAGAACCGCTGAAAAGATGAAAGATTTTTATTATTGTCTTACAAACAAATTTGAGAGATTGTTATTAGCGTTTGTACGAATCAGTCAACTGTTTTAAGTTTTAAAGTATGTATAGATCTTTCAGGGATCAATACCCTCTCCTAATGTCTTTTATTAGTTTGTCGTGTGAAGTATGAAATTAATGTGTTGTACATGATGAAATAAAATAGTCGGGATTTTTTAGCCAGTACTTAATTATAGAATCATTCCTATCCTTGCATAACACGATTCCATTTTAATTATGACCTCAAACTTGAGTACAATGTTCTTTAACATTGCAGGGCTTGGTAAAACGAACTCTAGAAAGGAACAATTCTATTCTTATCGAGTATAATGTTCGTCAAACATTGCAGGGCTTGGTAGAACAAGTTCTACAAAGGAACAATCCTATTTTTATTGATTACAATGTTCGTCAAACATTGCAGGACTTGGCGAAACAAGTTCGACAAAGGAGCCCGTGTTGCTTGGCGCGTCCGCTTCGAGAGAGTCTCTGGCCCACACAATACTGTCGTTGGACTCGAATGTGGCCAAACAGAATGCACTGCAGCATGTGTTGAATGGCCTCCGGGTGCTCCTCGCCAGGGAAACGGCTGTGGCAGCTCTAGCATGCACCACCAAACTGGAATCATCCACCTCAACTATTCTAAATGGTAGGACATATTTTTCATACTTCAAACCATTTTCATTGGATGCTTGCTATTTTCGTTATCTATTCTGATAAAATCCCGTTGAAATTGAATGATTTCATAATATTAAATAACCTACTGAGTTAATTTTGATAATATCTTCATGCGAGAAAGTTGAAATTATTTTTGAAATTGGATGCTGTCTATAATTATTTATATGAATATTTTTTATATTATATTTATAAATATATAATTATTTAAATAATTATTTTTTATAATATTTTAATGCAAGTTCTTATTACATAGGAAATGTTCATGCTGGAGAGCTGTATTATCTTTTAAATCTGAAGTTATCTATTTACTTTATCTATTTCGGTAATATTTTCATGTGTGAGAAATGAATAATAACTTTTGAAAGTGGATGCTTGCTATTTAATTAATCTATTCAAATAGGTAATACCTTCATGTGAGCGAGCTTCTTGGAAGATACTAGACTTGCTTGGTATTTATTGTCATATCACAATCTATGTAGTACCTCCAACCAGGATACTACTACTGCCTAGCCTAAAGGCATCCATGATGATAGAAGTAGACTAAAAACGTTATTATGAATTTCACATGGAAATTCAGTTTGAATGGAGTATTTTACATGGAAATTCAGTTTAAATGGAGTAAAATTTATTGGAGAAAACAGAGTCCTATGAGTTAATTCAGTGTTTGTGTATATTATCTTCGAATAATTTTCTTCTTAATATTTGGAATTGATGTAGAATCATTCAGGTATGAAAATTTTTTGCGCCAGTCCTCTTGAAATTCTTCTAAATATTTCTTATATTTGTTGGTAGATGATGTGATAGAAAGTACAGAAGTGCCACTGGTGATGCCACTTCAGACTTCAGAGATCGCTCATGGTGGAGGAGAGGCACCGGCCTCCGAGGTTGAAGCCGCCATTGCTGCTGTGGTAATTACTACTTCTAGTTAACACATTTATTAATAATATTTCTTGGTGTATTTTGCAAATTTATTTTTAAAAATTAATAAGATAGTAATTAACTCGTTCATAGATTAACTTGTCGTTAATGAGTATGTATTATATCAAATGCATGTTTGAAAAATAAAATTTAAGTGAAAACAAACTTACACCATGTTCCCTATCAAGGGATCATTGGTTATGTTGGTGAAGTGGAACAGCCCTACTCGGGTCTCCCATACGCTAAATAAATAAATAAATGCATGTTCAACAAAAGATTGAAGTTGAGTTGAACTCTTCCGAAACATTCACGTGACTAGTGATGACAAAAAACATTTATGTTTTCTAAAATTGATATTTTATTGGGTTTAATATGTTTTTTTGGAAATTTTAAGGCTAGGCGTACACCGGTTAGTCAAGACAAGACGACATTAGTTACGTTTAGTCACAGTAATTCACATAGTTGCTCATGAAGCAGCACACACCGATGCAGTGACTAATCGGTTTGTGTTGGTTCATAAACAACTATGTGAAGTACTGTGACTAATCGTGACTAATCTAGTCTTATCTTGTCTTGACTAACCGGTGTACGCCTAGCCTAAGATTTTATTGACCAATCTTAGTGAAACATCGACGTTTCAGTGAAAATCATTGATGTTTACTTCTTGATACATTGATGTTTGAGAAATTTTGCATTTACTATTCGTGAAAGAGGGCTGAACATACAATCATGAATGTATATTATGTAAGTACGAGGTATATTAATAGATAACAATATGGATACAAGCAAACGAGCTTGATACAAGTTACCTACTTAGCTGATAATCTGAATTCAAAGACGTTGCATAGGATTGCTACGCAACCCGTTCCGTATCATTTCAGCCAGTAGTATGTATCTCCCATCGTATTTCTGTTCGCCTGGTACAGTTCTCATAGAAAGTCATCGACTCCGGTTTTGTAAATCAGCGCGGTTAAGTTTGGTCACATAACGTGCTGCTATCTAGTGGGTAAAATTGGTAAAACTAGCCTTTTGTGAGTCATGATACATTCGTATGTTGATGGACTACTTACTACATGAATAAAAAATACAATATTACTAAAGTTTAAAAATACAACTCAAGATAAGACTATAATTACTCATAATTAAAATTATAATACTAATTAAAATTAGTAAACCACATAGTCTACAAACAAATCTTCTTCAACTACTATAAATCTTCTTCAATGCCTAGTCTTCTAGATAAGACAAGATGTTGATTCAGAAACTGTTTATCACTTATGAAACACGTGAAAAAGAAAAACTTAGCTTTACAACAACATTAATCTTAGGCCCGCTTTAGACTAGGCGGCCAGGCCTCGTCGCCGGAGACCTTAGTGTAATAAGCGTCATAAGAACTACGAGAATACAATGCCACTAGCAGCGTAGCCGGCGACGCAGCTAGTGTTATGCCGGCCTTAGAATTTTCAATAGAATTGAGCTGGAATACCTACTAGGCTAATAGTGATGAAAACTTGCAATTCTATAGAATTCTTCTCTTATTGTTTGTATTGATGTCAATAAGTAGTGTAATGGAAATATTTTCAAAGTATTGTTGGTTTTTACCGATCAATGCTTTTTTGAAATGAAAAATGACATTCAAGAGTGTTGCAGTAAAAGAATTTAACAAATTTACTATTTGAAATGTTAACATAATATCTAAATGGCATTTTGCTGAATGAATGTTAAATTTTTAATTTTTAAACTGCTCGGCCGAATAGTATATGCCTTTCAATATACATATGTTGTATCTACGTCTTTAATGCCTCCTGTTTATTTATTTTATTTACTTATCCATTCAGTAATGTAAAAAGATTGATACTTGTAGTAATGGACAACTTAATTGATACTTGTTGCACTTAATCCAACAGGCTAGCCCAAAACTGTCCCTTTTCAAATTTAAAAAGTCCAAATCCAGCATATTTCACAGTCTGCTATTTTCACTCCAAAACCAAAAACTCCTTGGAAATTTCCAATCATATTAGAAATTGATCCAATTTCCACTTCTTTTGCTCCACTACAATCACTCGATTACACTTATTCTAATGAATAAATGTAAAATGATGTAAAATATACTTTAATAAATGTACTTTTATAGTCCACCGCTTTATAAAATGCTCTAACCACAGGGAAGCTAAACAATTCGTATCATATGTTTCTTACCTTTATATTCATACGAATTTATCGATTGCCTCATTACTCTTTATTTATGTTGACTTGGCGTTTTTCAGAGTACAAAGTCTTCACCCGAGGAGAACGACAGTCCACTGGCTGCCTTTCCTTCGCTTTCCAGCTCAGCCAGTGCGTCTTCCAGAGCGTCCAAAATGTCAGCCAGTGCCATGAGTGTGATAGCAGCCACCATGAAATGCAATCCACAGGTTGTTACATCATTCTAATGTTTTTAATAGATGTATAATTAATGTGGATACTTTTTTCTATGTGATTGATATCACATGTATATTACTGTATTTTTCAAATAATTATGTACTAAACTTTAAATACATTTCTCATTATCACCCTTCACATTACTCAAGGGAAATAGAATACATGAGTTTGATGCGCATAAGCAAGCGGTGTGACGGTACTGGGGATCAAGAGTTTGATTTCCCATGTCTTTCACATGTTGAATTCAGCAATTAACATTGTATTGCATGTTAATCAGATTCAGCAATCAACTGTGGTATGCATGCCTTAACTGTGGTATACATCCCTTTATGCTGAAATAATAAGAATGTTTAATTGCATTCAGCAATTAACTGTGATATGCATGCCTTTTAATAATTGTTCTGAAATAATTAGCTGTCTGATGATACTGAAACTGTAAAGAATTAAAGATGAATATACAATAAAGCCCAGGAAAAGTCGCAGTGGTGTGAAATCATGCAGTTCTTGAGAAAAAGATAAATTAATAAAGTTTCAGAATTCCACATGTACTTTCAAGATAGGGAAAATCGATCTCTTGATCTCCAGTATTGTCACACGATCAGCTGACTCACAGCACCTTTTATTCTAATTACCATTACCCAGACACAAGCCTTGATCTCATATAGGCATCACCCTAAAAATTGATTTATCCAGACTACATTAACTCATTTGACAATGCTAGTCAACATTGTAGGCTGGTGTTATTTCCTAATTTTAGAAATTAATTTCATTTTTGTTAATCCTAAAATTGAATCCAATAAGTAATTTTTGTATTTTAATCAATTGCACAGGCTTTAGGATTGATGGAAGCGAACGACGCACCTGTGTTGTCTCTAGATGACTTTACATCGTTGCTCGGCCTGAATGATGCTCGTGTGATGGTCGACCTTTTGAAACTGGCGGTGTCAGGTCGAGCTGGTGACAAAGCAAAAGAAACCATCACTGGAGTTCTCATTGGTAAGTTGTCGTTTATCGGCGTGCATCTTGAGATAGTGTGACAACTTGCGAAAGAATCAAGAATTGAGAAATTATTTGTTATAAGTACCACAAAATACATGGAAATAATAATGAAATAATGATTTATTAATTTATTCAATATAATTATGAACGACTCCATAACTGACATGGAAATAGGCAGTAAGATTAATAGGTTTCTTACGACAGTAAGTACCGCACAATTAATCTCCAGCAATAAAGACCGGTTGTACAAAAGTTGATTAAAGTTTATCTTCGATTACTGATATGAATTAACATTTTCAATTGGAGATTAAGCTAATAGACCTTGTGCATATGGAACTTAGTCTCTCTATCAATATAAATATAATGATCTTACAGTATCTTCACTCAAGTATTACTCAAATTGAATATTGCAATATTTTTTCACTTCGTTTTAAAATCAAGACTTCTTATTTAAGATTTTTTTATCGTATGGCTTTTTATCGGTGGGGAGACCCTTACGGGTAGGTTCCACCTCGCCTTATTGCACTTTTTTTTTGTGTCGGTCACCCATCCGAGAGCGGTCTTGAATGTTTGCTACTTAACCATATGATTACTTAGCAACCGCTCTCTTAAGATTAAAGATGATATAAGAAAGATTAAAGATTAAAAATATAGATTCTTTGAATAATTATAAATTATTTCAAATTCAAAAGTCTTTATTGACATGTTCTAATGTTAGACAATTATATTGACAATTTTTTCTATTTTGTTCAGTAGCCTACTTGTTCACAACATATTCAATTGTTTCAGTTTCTATGTTGACAAATGTTTCATTTGTTCATGAAAAATTGTATTATTCCACGATAATACGAGCAACTTTATATATTTCATTTTTTGTCAGTATTATTTTATTATTTCTTTGTTCTTTATATATTATTTTCAATGATAATACTGACAACTCAATTGTTTCCAAGCTGGTGTCTATCTTGCAGTCAGGTTTGATTTATACCAGTAGGACTGGCCATGCTCTCATAATCTATTAGGAAAATACTTTCCAACTGTCTGAAATGAGCACCAATCACTACAATTCTTTATTGAAATAAGCACCAATAATGAAGATTTTTCATTGAACTAAGCACTAATACGAATGTTGCTTTATTTGCAGGTATGGCCAAAGAATACAATAGCGTAGCCTGTATGCTGCTGGAACTGTGTGTGACTGAACTGGAAGACGTTGCTCTGGGTAACACTGGCGCCTTCAATAATTCACCTTCGCCTGTCGTTCAAGAAAGCAGTCATCCCTATACTGATTTTGTTTCGACCAGCGGGCATGTCAAAATACCCGGTACGTCTCTTTTTATAAATAATACTGTGGGAATAGTAATCTATTGAAGATACATTATGTAAATAGTTATTTTTAGCATTGTACTAAATTACTGTATTTCTAAATTATTTGTTGAATTATTACTGAAATTACTTTCTGAATTATTATTTGTTGAATTAGAAATTCTAAGTTCTTGACAAAACTAAATTCCACAAACTTCATGAATGAAATTTCATTTCATTCATTCACTCATTTCATTCATTCATTCATTGCATTCATTCATTCATTCATTCATTCTTGACAAAACTAAATTCCACAAACGCCTATAAATTATGTTTCCTCTTGCCTCTTGTATTAAAAATTAATGTGCTCGTAGCATGATTTTCATGTAGGTTGTTACTTGTATTTTAATGTGATATTTGTGGACAGGAGCTGAGACTTTGCGAGTTGAATTCGACAGACAGTGTTCAACAGAACGTCGTCATGATCCCCTGACGATAATGGATGGCTCGGGCAAAACCATTTGCATCCGGTTCGGCCGCGAATGGTGTGATTGGTCCGCCCCAATCCATATACCAGGTGAATAATCCCACCTTCTTGCATTATTATCTATTATCCTAATTATTATAAGAACAAATATGCAAATCGTATCACTTGAGTGTTCTTATTCTGTCCAATCGCGGAAAATTACCGGTACCTCTAATGAATTTAAAAACAAAGATTTTGGGTCATATTATGCAACACATTGCTTCCATAGAGTTGAGTCAAATAGAGACATTTCACTTATTTATAACATTTCACACTACAAAACAATGACGTCAAAACCGCTGTCAAAACTGACAAAACGACCGATTTGCATGAACGCACAATGCAAACTGTATGCTGAAGTGTTGTCTCAGTAAGACGATGCTGCGACGTTGCCATTTACCTCTCGCCGCGGCCATGTATTAGAGGAGGCTATGGTACTATTCAATATTGTCATGATGAACGCTTATAATTGATGGATTTAACCATCAATAATAATAAAGCTTTATTTGCATCCAAATTGAACAAAAGCCTCTCTTATATGAGGTAAAATTTTTAGAGGTTGGCAACTCTATTTGACTATTTACAAAATTTAAAATGATTTCTGATATATTGTCCATTTTTATTTTAAGAAAGCTGGCACTTATATTCTTTTACAGCTTCATCACTATTTTGCACCACAGTTGACGGTCTCTTGCTGTAGTTGCCTTAACCATCAATAAACGCTTAGAAATAATTGATAAACGATTTAGAAATAAACTCTTATAATTGATGGATTTAACCACCGTGAAATCACGTCATTAGTTCTCGCCATATCGTGAAGTATTTCGAACTGCTGGCGTGAAGAACTAATTATGACAGTCAAATTCAATTCTACATTGGTGCAACTGGCCGATAATGTGTTATCGATTGTCTTTTAATTTGATTTTGTATACAGGCGACGAGCTGCGCTGGAAATTCAAGTCGGACAGCACAGTGAACGGCTGGGGCTGGCGGTTCACCGTCTACCCGGTCATGTCACAGCTGCAGCAGGGCTCCGACCGCCACATCCTGTCGCAGCCCTGTGTCGAGCTGGTCATGTGTCTGCTGGAGCCGTGTCTGCCGCTCGCACCGCATCGCAATCTCATCACGCGGCTGGCGGCTGCTCTGGCCGCTTGTGCTCAGCTCAGCTCGCTCGGTCAGTACTAGAATTAAATAAATCATCTCTTAGATTTCCAGCTTGTGAGCAGCTTGAAGTCAGCTGTTCAATCTATCTATCTTCTATCTTACAGAGGGTGTATAGTAACAGTGTGGTCATTGCATGTCAATAAAGTTACCAATCAAAAGTGTGACATGCAATGACCATATGACCACAATGACCATTGCACGTCACACTTTTGATTTTTGGTAACTTTATTAAAATCTTTACATCTTAATTACAAAATAAGAGTTCAAAAAATTACAAAATCAATCTACCTGCAAGAAAACATCCTTTGCGCAGGTAAGAGTTGCTAATATAAATGAATAAAACCCGTAATGAACTGTCAAAATTAAGAAATTTTGTATTAATATTTTATTATTAGCATCGATCTCAAAAATTGATTGCGTAGGTAAATCGTAATTAAATTTTCCTTTTCACTTGGATACAGGTGCGGTTGATAGAATGTGGTGTCTGGAAAAGCTGAGAGAACTGATGTGTTCCCCGATTGTTGATTTTCCCTCGTTTCTACAAACTGATCAATTCGACTCTGCTCTGTCGAATCTGCTGAGGGGCCTGCCTCTGGCTCTTCTCAGACAATACAAGTACGAAGACCCGGCTGTTGAGGGAGGAAAGCATCTGATGCATAGTTCATTTTTCAAGGTTTGTTCAAAGTAATTCGATTATCACAGCCCCAGTTGCACAAAGGTCTGTCAAGCCTAAAATCCAATTAACAATGCTAATTCTTATGAGTAATCGAACTATTAATTAATGAACTGCAAGATTTCCCGTCTCTCTGCGCCACCCTGTATCAACTTCTATCCTTTTTGTGCGACCCTTTTCGGCCCTTAGTCTTTTATTTGGAAATGATTCAAAAATCCAATCTTGATATCTCTATTCCACCATAAATAGATTTTTTGCTCTATCTGTATAAATGGCTGTCCAGCAAGGGAACTACCCGTAAATGTTTTCCTTCAGTAAAAGAAATTAGCAGTAAGAATCAAATGATTTAATTAACTCGAAATAAATAAAATTTGAAGGAAAATGAGGAAAATGATAAGGCTAGGCGTTCACCTTTTAGTCAAGACAAGACGAGATTCGTCACGTTTAGTCACAGTATTTCACATAGTTGCTTATGGAGCAACACACACCGATTAGTCATTGCAATTAGACGTATCTTCATAAGCAACTATGTGAAGTACTGTGACTAATCTCGTCTTGTCTTGTCTTGACTAACCGGTGTACGCCTAGCCCAAGGTTCATGCCTTATTATGCTTAGTCTGCATGGATGAATTATTTGTCTCTAAATAACAGAATGAATAATTGAAAAGAGAAAATTAATAATAGAAGAGTATCATCGATATTTTGGCTCCAGTGTGACCAATCAATATTGCCATCCAATTGTGAATTATTATTCAAATACTATTATTTTTAGCATGTGGCCTGTTTGAAAAATATTTAAATGTCCTGTAATGGAGGAAAAAAGCAGTTAAACACTAGATATGACATTGTACGTCGTGATAAATCACAATATATTGTATTATGATAGATTCATAAACCTTTTTAAAGTATTATAGGACATTGGAACTCTTTATGGAATAGGCTCCAGATTTATAATCTGTAACTTTTATTAGCCTATATTATTTGATCGATAAATTGAAAATATTATATGTTTGATGATGACTACTTTTTCAGGCATTGGTAGCCCTTGCTTGTGATTTGAATATCGACTCACTACCATACTGTGCTGAGAACCACAAATGGTTATGGTTCCGCAGATACTGTATGGCTATGAGAACTGCCTCAGCTCTCATTCATAGAACGGCACTTCCGGCTCCTTTCTGTAGTGAGGTAAAGTTTTTCTTTATCAATTTTATTAAGTGTTTTCAATGCTTCTCATATTTTCTCTTTCCATCAAATTAATGGCAAAATAATTCAATATACTGTAATTGACAAAAAAAAATATCATAGCAGTTGAGGAAATTCTGCAATAAAATTAACCAAAAATTATTATCATTGTTGTCTCAGTCGTTAATTAGTGACATTCCCGTTATTTAGTGTCACTCGGTAAGAGTTAAAAATGGAAAAATCTTGAAGAAATAGGAAAATTGATGATCTTATGCTTTCTTATCCTTGGTTCTTGGTTCAAACTAAAATTCTCTCATTTCAAGATAATGTTTTTCTTCCCTTTAATTTTTCTCGACTTTCTATCGCTTTTGGTCTTTTTTTTCTCTTTTTTTCCCATTTGTAAGACTCCCTCCAGCGGTCCGTAAGTACCTTTTACATAGCCAGGAAAAATTGAATTGAATTTGAGTTTATTAAACATCCTTGGCATCTTTCAAAAATAGCAAAGCTGTGTATCAATTCTATCAATAATCCCATATTAAAATATTATGTTCTATTAAATTTATTATTTAATTTTATTCTATTAAATAATTTATTAAATTTCTATTAAATCAAATGTATGTAATATCTATATTTTGACTTTTACTTTAGGTGCAGAAAAAAATATCGGAAGTCACGCCTCGAACAGGCGAAGGAAAGAATGACCATGAAAATCACAATATATTCAAGCAAGAGCATGATGAACAGCTTCTTCTGTGGTTGAACAGGTTTGTGGTCAAACAGGTTTATTCAATTTCATGAAATAAATTAAATTTTTAAAAGATTATAAAAGATTCTAGTTAGATTGAGTGAACTTGATTTACGAAAATATTAGGTGGACCATAAGACTTATATATCCCACATTATTTATTTATAACACGATAAGCAATACTTGACCGTTTTTCATGAGCATAATCCATTTTTATTTCCAGCAACTAACTTGAAAGTATTGTAAGTCTATATATTAGTATATAATAATATACTAATATTAGTGTTATTAGCTCTATATTAGTCTTACATTATATATGATATAATAATTTATATTTTTATAAATATATATATTTTGTTATCAGCTGTAAATAGTAATAAATTAGTAAACTATTATGTTAGTAACTGTGAGTTGTGTAGGTACATTTTTTTAATTTGGTGAATAACTAACAATTGTTATTCAAGAAACAGCTGATTTTAAGCTCAGCTATGTCAGGATAGTTAGCGAGGAATCTGCAAGACCGTATCGGTCTAGCGGACATGTCCATCATATTTGAAAAAACATTACATCTGACACTGCAATATGTATTTCTAGTTAGATTATGTTTTGTGTTGAGTCATAATGTTTTTATAGTCGACGGAGACTTTGCGCGTACTCAACGAACTGTTTCTCCATTTGTTAACAATTGATTCATCCACCAAATTAAAGCAATTCTACTGTAGTAGCCCATATTATTGTGTAGTTGATCATAATTTGTCTCTGGTTGCCACTTTTCAGACAGCCGGAAGACTGGAGTCTGTCGTGGGGCGGGAGTGGCGCGATCTACGGCTGGGGCCACAACCACCGCGGCCAGCTGGGCGGCGTGGAGGGGGCGAAGGTGAAGCTGCCCACGCCGTGTGACGCGCTGTCCGCCCTCAGGCCCATTCAGCTGGTCGGCGGCGAGCAAACGCTCATGGCTGTCACCAGCGACGGCAAAGTCTATGCCACCGGTAATTAATGTTGTAGACTATACTTTTCTTAATATCGTCTTCTATCATCCTAATTCGTACTACCTCTTCTGTTTCCTCTTCTTCGCATACTCTCCTCTCTTTTAATTTTTCTTTAATTTTCAAATCTTTTTCCCTCTCCTTTCTAATATATTTGGGTCGATTGCAGGAAAGTCTAAAACATTCAACTACCTAAATACGAAGTCATCTAACGGAGCTCAATATACGAAAATAGTAACTTATGCAGATGTTGCCTTGATATCCATTAGATGACGTCATTTTACGGAACTTGAATGTTTCCGGCTTTTTTGCAACCAGCCCATCGTTTTTTCTCTTCTTCTTTCTCTCTTTATTCTCTTTTTCCTTCTTCTTTTCCTCTTATTCTTCGTTCACTTTCTCTCTTTCTTCCAGTCTTTTTTTCCCTATTTCTTTTTAGCTTCTTTTTCTTTCTCTTCTGTTCCTTTTTCCGTTTGATCTTTTTTTCCTTTTGTTGTTGTTGTTCTTCTTCTTCTTCTTCTTTTTCTTTTCTTTTCTTTTCTTTTTCTTTTCTTTTCTTTTTCTTTTCTTTTCTTTTTCTTTTTCTTTTCTTTTCTTTTCTTTTCTTTTTCTTTTCTTTTTCTTTTCTTTTCTTTTTCTTTTCTTTTTCTTTTTCTTTTCTTTTTCTTTTCTTTTCTTTTCTTTTCTTCTCCTTCTCCTTCTTTTCTTCTACTTCTTATTCCTTATATTTATCTCTTCTTATTTTTCTTCGTGTTTCTCATCTTTATTACTTCTTTTCTCTAATATTTTTCTTCTTCTCTTCTTTCTCTCCTTCTCTTTACTTCTCCTCCTCTTCTTTCTATCTTTACACTTCTCAGTACGCTTTTCAAGACATATATCCTCAAACGTTTCTCGCGAGTTTATTTCTCCTCAACATGGCATTTTATGAACAATCATTCTCCAAGAAATATTTCGTGATTCAATATTTCATACTTGATGTGGCATTTCCATGTTGACAGGTTACGGAGCTTGCGGCCGTTTGGGAATCGGTGGAGTTGACACGGTGCTAAGTCCAACGCTGATTGATTCACTACAGAATGTCTTCATCAAAAAGGTAAATACAGTTCTATAATATCACACCGTACTCATTCCATAAACTTCATACACATCCTCTCTTTAGATTACCTACATTTCCACAATTATCACACTCATTATTCTACAGTATTTCCTACTGTTGTCCTAGTGAAAGTTCTAAGCTCTTTTTATATGACGCCATGTAATGAAATCATGACACCATTAAACAGAACCTATGTTACAAATTTCCTATAAAGCAACGTCAAATGTCATAATTTTACAGTGGATATGTATTTAATTGTATTCTATTGTTTTACTGTCTTAATGTAAGTGAGGATTTATCTTGCACCATCCAATTCAATGGTTTGGTAGACTTAAGCCCACGTAGGGCTGTTGAGCCATTGACAAACAAAAACAAACAAATTCAATCAATCAATAAATCATCTTTATTTAGGACATACATATAATGTACATGATTGCGTCAAATTATAATGGTTATTTCCTTCTGTAATAGGTTGCTGTGAACTCTGGAGGCAAGCATTGCTTGGCTTTATCAGCAGAAGGCGAAGTCTACTCGTGGGGAGAGGGCGATGATGGAAAATTGGGACATGGAAATACCAGGTATAGTTCAAGAATTATAGCTCAAGCCATGGCCGTTCGGTTAAATAAACATTACAGTTGACTTGTATTTGTTCATTGGTGCGACCAACTGGTTGAACAATACATGTTGCCTAACGATCATTACAATTCATATCATGTTATATCTTCAATCGCATCTATCCTAGTGAAATTTAAATAATTATTAATTGATTTCAATCGATGCTATTATTGATAATAGTGATTTCAATAATTATATTCAGAAGACAAATAGACAGTATATAATAATATTTTGTGTCACAGCCACAAACAATTGTTACAAAATGATCAAATGACTTGTCGAATACTTGAAATAATTATCATCCAATTTCATAGCACAAGTATAGCTTACAAACTTTTATTATCATGAAATAGTATTCATTTATCGAGAAATTGAAACATTCATATCAATATCGTTAAAGCCGTTTAAACAATTTATGCATGACCATATTTTCAATCAAATTTCATTCAATGAAATAAACTAAAACCTACCCATACAACCATTTGATATGGGCTGTTATAACACGGTAAACATATGACAATATGGTAATATGTGTGAATATCAATGTACGATAATATGGACGTCATGTGTGTGTGGGCTGAAGTATCTTATGCTTGGGTTTTCAGTCGCTTCTTAATAGACAGTTTATGGATCCAATAACACTATTGAATCAATAACCAATATCGGGGGACCGAGCTGTGCTCGGGAGTACAAAAGCACAGGAATGGAAATTATAAAGAAAAAAGTATGAAATTAAACAATTTTTTAAAGTACAGCCATCAGTCATATGCACTAAATAATCATTGCACTATAAAAAAATTAATCTCAGCTTTCAAAATATTATGAATAATCGAGTTTGAATGCATATTATTTGAAAAATTGCTTTTGTGGTAAAATTTTGTTTCAGAGAAATAAGAAATAATAAATGGGTTAGTAATCAGCTGTTTTAATGAACTCTTGACGACTTTTCTCAAATAAATAAAAACAGATGACATGGCTAACTTCATGCCTCAAATTTGAAAATACCAATACAATATGGAATATTCCTTTTAATTTTCTATAGATAAATTAAAATAAACGAATAAACGAAAAAAGTTTAATAGATAAACGAATTATCTCAACAGCTGATAATTATAATCTCTCACTCGCACTCACTCTCTCTCAACATCAAGAACCGACGGAAAATTGTTTCTTCTGTCAGCTGATTCTCTGTCACTGTCTCAGCAGCTGAAATAATAATCTTGTCTCACTCACAAACTCAACTCTCACTCTTTCTCATCATTTACAGCCGACGGAAATTTGTTTCTTCTGTCAGCTGATTCCTAAAGGATCGGTTTTTCCTTTTTAATGTCCTTCAGCGAGTTATCCCAGGGATGAGACCCGGCGCAAACTAATTTTTGTATCACAAACCTCCTATATTCCAAATTTCGTCAAAATCGTTAGAGCCGTTTTCGAGATCCGTTGGACATACATAAATACATAAATACATACATAAATATAAACATACAGAGATTGCTCGCTTAATATAATAGGATGTGTTTTCAAATGCAAAAAAAGTTATTGATTCAATAATGCCCGGTTTTTCAGTCGCTCAATAGTCAGTTTATGGATCCAATAGCACTATTGAATCAATAACCATGTGTTTTCGAATGCAAAAAAGTTATTGATTCAATAAGTTTTTGAACAACTGAAAAACCGGGCATAAGTTTATTGAACGACTGAAAAACCGGGCATTAATGTTGAATAAATCTTCTTTCCAAATAAATCTTCACTATTCAAACTTTCTTTATTCACTTTGATGTTCACATCTTGATTTTCTAACTAAAAACTAAATGATGTTCACTCAAGATGTTCACATCTTGATCTTCTAACTAAAAACTGAATCAAAATAACAGAAAATGTTGTTAACCACTATCACAAACGCAATCAACAAATTCTTCTTCTTTCTTAATATGTGTTAATTTGAGGCATTACAGGTACCTAAGTTATAAGTCAACTGTTCAATTAAAGTTTAGTTTATTGTGTGAAATTTAATGAATTTACTCATTAATAAATATACACATTTTTATCGGACTGTAGATAGTGTACGCCTATGAAACAAGCTCCCTCTTTTCGTGTAACGTGATGTGAATATTTTGTTGGTAGCATGTGCGACCGTCCGTGCGTGATCGAAGCGCTGCAGGGCGAGGAGATAGTGGAGATAGCGTGTGGCGGGGCGCACTCGGCTGCCATCAATGCCAATGGTGAGCTGTACACTTGGGGCAAGGGCCGCTACGGTCGGCTTGGTCATGGCGACTCCGAGGATCAGCTCAAACCGAAATTGGTGAGACAACCATTACAATTCAATTCAATTATCGGTACTAAGCACAAATCACTAAAATATGATTGGGAGAGAAACTCAGGCTCACCTGTTCACAGTTTCTAAAGTAATGAAAGCTTCACCTTTCATTTGTTCGTATAGGCCATTTTTCAGCCACACATACAGACTGATTCTATTTAATCATTTATTTGTATCTTCACCACAGTTAAAGGAAAAATATTATTACACTTATGTCTATTTATTTTAACTTCTGACACAGTGTCTGGTGAGATGTTGTGATATTTATAATACATAATGAAAACACTGGAATGTAGTCAAAAAATATCACTGTATTTAGTAGAATTTACAAACATGTTTCGGCATCATTGTGCCATCTTCAGTGTACTATGAAACTCTATGTACTATTTACTATGTTTGTAAATTCTAATAAATACAGTGATATTTTTTGACTACATTCCAGTGTTTTCATTATGTATTATCTATTTATAACCAATTCAATCCATTATAACCAATATATCTCAATATTTTCTTCAACTAAATCTTAAGAGTTTAATAATCACTGTTATTAAAATCAATCAATTATGATCACATCTTGATAATGAATTATATATCTAGTTCCTTATGAAAATTAATAAAAATTTATAGCAATTAATACACGTAAATGGTAGTAAACTAATTCTAACATTTATGTGCGTTTTTTATATGGAAATTGTCCTCATCCATGGCAAGCCTGGAACACTTGAATAGGTTCCAATTCTTGTGAGCAGGTTGATCATGTGTCAAGTCAAATAAATCCACGTAAAGCAGGATCCTTTTAACTTGTCAGAAAACATATGTTTCAAAGAGCAATATCACAATACTTAACCTACAAATGCTGGATCTCGCAGATTATTGAAAAGGTCTTTTAAAAAGTTATTCTTTCAAAGGTATTCTTCAAAAAAGTCTTTTAAAGACTTTAAAGGTCTTTAAGAATTTTAAGCCTTTTGATTATCGTGTCGAAATCACTGTTTAATTATTACCGAACAGCTGATTTCTGACAAGTTAAAAGGATCGTGCTATAATTAGCTGAATTCAACATAGAAAAGATAGGGAAGATCGAAGTCTTGATCTCCAGTGACGTCACTTCTATCAGCTGAATGAAGCTTGCTACTGCCTATCATCCTAATGAACACTACCTTGTATTCTATTTACCTTGCTGATGCCATACTTGAATAGGTGGAGGCGTTGATGAGCTACCACGTGTGGGACGTGGCGTGCGGAAGCGGGGACGCGCAGACGCTGTGCATAACGGACGACGACACGGTGTGGTCGTGGGGCGACGGCGACTACGGCAAGCTGGGTCGCGGCGGCTCGGACGGCTGCAAGGTGCCGATGAAGATAGAGTCGTTGGCCGGGCTCGGCGTCGTCAAGGTCGAGTGCGGATCACAGTTCTCGGTCGCCCTCATGCGCTCCGGCAGTGTCTACACTTGGTCAGTGAATGATGTACTGAAGTTAAGATAATCGAAAAATTTCTACTCATTCAAAATAATAGTAGCTACTTTACAAAAAAAAAATTCACTATAGATTCTTAGCACCACCAGCTCATTACAATTTAAGGTCACCAGCCAGTATCCAGATTTAATAATATTTATGGAAAAAGATCTCTGTTCTATGTACTGCCTTCCCTTTTCAATGAACTACCTGCTAACATAAGAGACTACTCAAAAAATGATATAATGAACAATGGCAATATGATTTCAATTCAGTAAAACTTAATGTAGTGAATAAGTTATAAAACCTACAAAACATACTGATTTGTTCCACTCTTGATAGGTCTTGTGAATATTCTCTTGTAATCAGGTTTTCAAATAATGTTTCAAATTCTATTTATTGTAAAATCACTGCCGCCAGCCCACCAGACTGATAGTAATGAATGATAAATGTAATTATCTCTTGGATCATTATAATGGAAAGATAATGATCTCTTCATTAGACTTATGGTCTTTACTTATGGTAGGAAAATCTTCATTCCTTTTCATCATTACATCTTCTATTTTTTCTTATTAATTCAATTTCCTAATGGTAGAATGTTCCTATTTGATTTTTGTTGTAATTTTCTTTTTTCTCTCTTTGCTTTTATTTATTAAGTTATCTTCCTTTTCACTATTTTGTATACAAATTATTTGTAAAAATTTGTTTGGTTTGATAATATTGTATTGATTTTTAAAATCTAATATGTATTGAATAAGCACATGCTGAAAACCCCACAGGTTTAGCAGGACCTGAAATTGTAATTATTTTCAATAAAATTGATTGACGAGTAAAGAAGCTAACAACGACCATCATCAGTTCGTTTCAAGAGAAATCTATCGATTAATCTGTCTGAAGACTATCGAAGGTCTTCATACCAATAAAATAGAGTTTCATTGGATTCCAATTGAATTATTTATATTTGTTGTGCTGGTAATACTAATATTGCCATGCGATATCCCAATCTCAATCTCTGCTATATCGATTGAATTGGCACCACCCAGCAGAAATGCAAATCTTTTTTGATAGTGAGAGTTCTACTGTTCAGTCAACTGAAACCTATTTTGTTTCAAAATTGTAATTATTGTCATTTGCAGATCCAACACTATTCAGCACTATTAATTTTCTTCCAAGATTACTGATATAGAAAGTCTTGTCTCTCCAACCATGGCCTTGGTTCTACATTCAGACAATAATTTCCATTGTTCATAATGTACAGAAATTTTGAAGGCATCAGGTTTATCAACTTGCTACACTTGAATGTCTTATCTGAGTTTGTATAGTCATTGCAAACCATAAAATTGAATTTTGCACAGTTCTATAAAGTTATTTCTTAGGACATATACATTATTTTCCATTTGTAAGTTGAAACCATCCCTGATTTCTACTATGTTGCTAAATAGACTTTTCATATAATACAATTGTCTGTAGATAATTTATATATTATGGAATGGTTTAATTTTCTCTTGAATTCTTAAGAACCTAATTACTTGTTTACTGTTAGTCTACTTGATTCTGGGACTAATGGATAGATCATAATTCTGAAATATTTCAAGTGCATGGTATCTAAATAAGTGTCTTTGTTATGTTGCAGGGGTAAAGGAGACTACTACAGACTAGGACATAACTCACAAGATCATGTTCGTAGACCACGGAAAGTAGCTGCTTTACAAGGAAAGAAGATTATCAGCATTGCAACAGGTACAAAAATAACAAATTCACAAAAATATCGGAAAATAAGTAAACAAACAATAATTATTACTAAACATAAAATTTATTCAAGGGTTTTGTTATTCAAATAAATTAATAAACCTTTTCTAGGGTGTGATAGTTTCAGTTATGAATGAATGAAATATTGAAGGTCTGTTTCAGTTTTAAAAAAATTAATTGATGAGTCTGTTGCAGGATCTCTTCATTGTGTTGCGTGTAGTGATCAGGGTGAAGTTTACACGTGGGGAGATAACGATGAAGGACAGCTGGGCGATGGAACCACAAATGCTATCCAGAAACCAAGACTAGTCGTCGCTTTGCAGGTAAATAGTTTGAAGTTGCCCGTCTCACAGCTCAATCGATACATAAGTGAGCTACAGTATTATTCAAGGTTCATTGCTCTTGTGGCCTAATAGGAAAATTTTCAATTCAATGTAGTATTCAACACTATTCAGGATAAAATGGGAAGATCTTCTCCCAGGCCAAAGAATTCTAAAAGAATAAATAAAGTTAAATCCAATCTAGAATTATCTACAATGAATTTTATTCAATAAATATTTTGAACTTCTATACCAACCCAATGACGTTGATTCAATAGGGACGAGATTTGAACAGAGATGACGATTGAGGCGCGCTGAGTTTCGGAATTACAAGTTTGGATGATCTTTGTTTGCCCATGCATTTCTTAGGAACAAAACATGATTTCAAGTTGGGGTTCAATTGGATCCATAAAATTTCATTAAGATAATGTTCCAGTTCAATTAGCATATTAGTCAAATTTTAACTAGATTTTAGGTTTTGTTCTATTATTGTTGTCTCTCTCGATAATCCCTCTCATTATCTCTCTCGAAGCCAATAGTGGAAACGGTCATCAGGTTGATCTGTTAGGCTAGGCGTACACCGGTTAGTCAAGACAAGACGAGATTAGTGACGTTTAGTCACAGTACTTCACATAGTTGCTTATGAAGCAACACACACCGATTAGTCATTGCATCGGTGTGGGCTGCTTCACAAGCAACTACGTGAATTACTGTGACTAAACGTGACTAATTTCGTCTTGTCTTGTCTTGACTAACCGGTGTACGCCTAGCCTTAATTTTTTCTGTTTTGAAGAAATGTAAAAGATAATTCATTACTTATATATGTTTATTAAGTTTCAAATACATCGACGAATACAAGCATTGTTACATACATGAGTCCCAACTCTGAACTGACTTGCATAGCCAAATACTCGATTAACTCAAAATCTATATCAAGTATCGATGTAACATATCACATTTTCCCACGTGAGCACTAGTATTTCAATAATCATCTGTCCCTATATCCATAGAGAAAGCATTAAGCTAGTCGATACTTCATGCCCATGTCAAGGAGTGAAAGCCGGTTTTTGAACCGGTGGCGATATATCTGAGGACTCTATGATAGCCTACTTGGTATGCGAGACCTCTGACGTCCATAGTTTGACCGTAAAGGAACTACTTGGTCTAAAGTCTTGGCGAAAATCGCATCAATCTTCTTATATCCAATGAGATAATAATTATAGCAGGATCCTTTTAACTTGTCAGAAATCAGCTGTTTCGGTAATAACTAAACAGTGATTTCGACACAATAATCAAAAGGCTTAAAAGTCTTGAAGACCTTTAAAGTCTTTAAAAGACCTTTTTAAAGAAGACCTTTCAAAGAATAACTTTTTAAAAGACCTTTTCAATAATCTGCGAGATTTAGCATTTGTGGGTTAAGTATTGTGATATTGCTCATCCAAAACATATTTTTTCTGACAAGTTAAAAGGATCCTGCTATATCTTCTTGCTTAATGCTTTTTCTATGCTACAACGTGGTGTCATTTATGATTTGTGATTATTTTTAGGGTAAGAAGATAACGAGAGTGGCGTGCGGATCGGCGCACACGCTGGCGTGGAGCACAGACAAGCCGATGCCGCGACGCCTGCCGCCCAAGGTGCCCATGGAGTACGACGTGCTGAAGGAGCTGCCTCCCACGCTGCTGAGGAGCCGCCTGGTGCTGCTGCACCACTTCTCCGACCTGCTCTGTCCCGTGGTCGCCATGTTCCCCCTCTCCGGCGAGGTCAGTCTCGACTCGCTTCGCGGCACGCTCGTCTATGCCACCAAGGAAGCCATGTTCAAAAAGGTAAATACAACAAACTGTTGAACGTTAGTTTGTTGTGAAGTTGATTGACTATACCTTCTGTTGAATAATACATTTTATTTTATGATGAAACTTATTTAAATATCCCAACTATTTCAAACAAGCTGTCCCGGCGAACTTCGCATCGCCCTCTTCCCCCCCCCCCCAAATGTCCCCCCCCTCTTCTCCCCACAAATGTCCCCCCTTCATGCCACCCCCCAAAAATGTCATCACTCAAATGCCCCACTTCCTTCCCCCCACAAATACCCCTTCATGTCTCCCCCCAAATGATCCCCCCCACAAAAAAAAATGTCACGAAGTAAAAATATCTATATCCACTCGCTTTATTGATGGAAATTAAAAGAAATCTGCAATAAACTAATTTTTAAAGAGAGTGGATAAATATTAATCAATGCTGAAAGTTGTCAAAAAAATTTCACCCATCTCGGATTCGAACCCGAGATTTCTGCGTGGAAGGCAGAGCCGCTATCCAATAGACCACCGATGTCATCTCTTGGAAGATCTATATTGCAGCATCTTCAACTACATATCGATTTTATAGGAGCATTATTGTTTGGACTGGATCAGAATGGATGTCATTTTTGATAGGTTATGTCATTAATGTACTAATTATTTATTAATTATAAAGGGATTTTCTTATATTTTAATACATATTATGTTAACCAGTGCTGTAACAATCCTAACTAATCCAAAATCATCTAAATCGGTTCCGCCGTTCTCGAGTTATAAGCGAGCGTACAGACATCAACTCTCTTTTATTAATATAGATAGATGATGCCTACATGTTAGCTCTTCGATCTTCATTCTTTGACTAAAAAATAAATAAGCTTTATATTGTTTAATATTTGTAAACACCTGTTTATTCTGTTCATTTGTGACATTACACTCCTTCATTATTCCAATCATATAGTTTTTATTTAATGCTTAGCTCAGTCTAATTTTTACAAAAATCAGGTCTCAGACCGTTGTCTATGAAACATAAAATATAACGAGTTTACCCCGTGCAGCGCAAAGCGCCGCTTATTGCTTGCTCAGTACTTTATTGTTTGGGAATACAGTATCATTGCAACAGATTTGTATCAGTGTGAGTTTCATCTAGATTTCACATCAAATCTCGCAGTGGTGGGAGCACAGTAGAAAGGAGTGGGCCAAAAGTCTTTTTAACATAATAGATACAAATAAACAAAAATACTAAGCATTCGTATAAGATACAGAGAGTGTATAGTAATAGTAATAGTAATAGTAATAGGGCATAGTAATTTTTCGATACACTCTCTGCAGTATGAACCATTTAATAATTATTATTATTCTTCAAGAGACACTTCACAAATCTATTCTAAGCTGCTTCAACCAATCAATAGTAGCATTACACTTATCAATGACACAAAACTACATTCTTCAATTTTTCCCTTTTATAATTTATAAGTATCAATAATACAATATTGTTTATTATTCAGCAATGTATAATTGATACTTAATGAAAGATCCTACAGGCTTACACCCAAAACTGTCCCTTTTTCAATTTATGTAAACAGTGCAAATCTAGGTTAATTAATAATTGATTAATTGATAATTATTTGATGTCTGTAAAGATTTTCGTTTAATTAATATTGTAATGAATTTATTATTGTACTTATATTTTCTTGATGTATTTTATGTCTATTGACACATTTATGAACACTGTATTTTTAGTTATTTGGTTTTTATCATCAGCAAAGAAGCAAACAAAGGAGATTCAATTCATCGATGATTGGGAATGGAGATTCAGTTTATAGATAATTGAGATAATTTACAAGTAGAAGAAATGAAAAAAATTGGTCGTTAAAGTGTGCGTTAACGCTGGCAGATGTGTGATTTGCTAGCTCAGAAAGTTAGCAAAGGGGGGGGTCTTTATCTGCGCTCAGGGGTCTTCAAGGATGAAAAGCACTATGTACTATTTTCGTGGAATCATTCGAATGAGTTCTCTATTATAGTATTCTCTTAATAGTTCTCTGTTATCAGTTCTCGATAATTACTTCTCTCTTTTAGTGACAAATTTTGTGTGAATGTGCAGGTGATTCATGCGACAATGGTGCGTGACAGACAGCATGGCCCGGTCATCGAGTTGAACCGCATCCAGGTGAAGCGAGCTCGCAGCAAGGGTGGCTTGGCTGGGCCCGATGGCATCAAATCCGTTTTGGGACAGATGCTCGCCAAAGTGCCCTTCCTAACACCCGAGGCGCTCTGTCTGCCCCACCGAGTGTGGAAAGTCAAGTTTGTCGGTGAGCTTTTGTCTATTCAATTATTCAGCAATGTCTGTATACTGTATTAATACTATATATAATACTCATAATATATTAAAACTCATATTTCAATAATGGACTTGTCCTGTTACGAATAATACGTTTCTCATGGAAAAATACTATAGTGTTCCATCCTATATTTAATACAAGCTGTCCCGTCGAACTTCGTATCGCCCTCTTCCCCTTCCCCAAATGTCCCCCTCTTCTCCCCACAAATGTCCCCCCTTCATATCCCCCCCCCCCCCCACGAAAAAATGTCACGAAGTAAAAATATCTATATCCACTCGCTTTATTGATGGAAATTAAAAGAAATCTGCAATATACTAATTTTTAAAGCGAGTGGATAAATATTAATCAATGCTGAAAGTTGTCAAAAAAATTTCACCCGTCTCGGATTCGAACCCGAGAATTCTGCGTGGAAGGCAGAGTCGCTATCCAACAGACCACCGAGGTCATCTTTTGGAAGACCTATATTGTAGCATCTTCAACTACACATCGATTTTATAGGAGCATTATTGTTTGGACTGGATCAGAATGGATGTCATGTTTGATAGGTTAGGTCATTAATTTACTAATTATTTATTAATTATAAAGGGATTTTCTTATATTTTAATACATATTATGTTAACCAGTGCTGTAACAATCCAAACTAATCCAAAATCATCTAAATCGGTTCAGCCGTTCTCGAGTTATAAGCGAGCGTACAGACATCAACTCTCTTTTATTAATATAGAAGATAAGATATATTTTGTCTCATTATGTTTTTTCATTGATTTGCTGTAAATAATTGAAGAACTTGAATGTTTTTGATGTCAGGTGAGAGTGTAGATGACTGTGGAGGTGGGTATAGCGAGAGCATTGCTGAGATGTGCGATGAACTGCAGAATGGCTCTCTACCCCTGCTGATAAGCACCCCCAATGGCCGGGATGACACGGGCACTAATAGGGACTGCTTCCTGTTGAATCCTGCTGCCAAATCACCGCTTCATATATCCATGTTCAAGTTCCTAGGTAAGTTGAAATCACCACTTCACATTTCCGTGTTCAAGTTCCTAGGTGAGTTGAAATCAACCTAGCAGAGGTACCGTAACGCCTAATTGCACTTACTATTGTATATTTCAATGTAAAGTTTATTGAAGAAAAGATAAATACAATCAATAAACATCAGGTACCTGACAAATTGCAGTTACTTCTGGATTCTAAATGTAAAATGCAATTTGGAAAAAGATTAAATCCGATAATTACGTATAAACTTTGAAAGCTACAAATATACTAATCCTCCATTTTTATATCGAAACAAGAATAAATGTACAATAAGACAACAATATTATGAAGAGGAAAACCTGGAAGCCTAATCTATGAATGGTTATAAAGATACTCTCTCTTATAATAAACAAATTACTGTATTTGAAGTTTGAGCACCGGCTACACAAATATAGAAATTAATTTTTGATTACTCATGAGAATTAGACTCAGGAGCTGAAACTTAACAGACTTTCATGCAACTGGGACCTTGTATTCGATTTAACGTACCTTGTATTCGATTTAAAGTAAAATGTACAGAGTGATTATTAACTCTTCAAGAATAATTCCTGGTATTGTTGCACCTATCAAAACAAAGAGAAAATACCTTTGAATAGTTCTGCTGAAAATTGTAGATTCGACAACATATGTAGCCTACTACTTGCGGATTAGACAACCTTGCAATATTCTATTAAATCAATATTTTGAATTCGCTTTCAGGTATCCTGATGGGTATTGCAATCAGGACGGGCAGTCCGTTGAGTTTGAGCCTGGCAGAACCAGTTTGGAAGCAGCTGGCTGGCATAACACTTTGTCCTGGCGATTTGACTGAAGTTGATCGTGATTATGTCCCAGGTAATTATTATATTGTTTTCCACTGAATCATTGAAGTAATCGGTATTATTTTTTAATGTTCTATTTTTCATTATCCAAAATATTTAGATATTGTTCAAGATATATTGATACCCTTATTAGATGATTGATATTTGCTCATGATGTCATTCCATTTAATTTTTTATATATATAGGACATATTTAAACCAGAGATTATCCATTCTTTGGCTAGTCTATATTACTTACTTGTTTGGTTAGTCTATGTTTGAATTTAAGAAATTTAGAAGTCCCGTAATACACAAAAGTAAGTCTTGTGTAAACTAGATATATAGCAGAATACATACTAGAATAGTAGGGCTTTCTAATGATGAACTCCTATGTCCAGTGGGTGTTCCTTTAGTACATGACTTCATTTATGAAACAGGCCCAATGTTTTTTTGTAAGTTTTTGTCATTATAACTTATTCATCCAATTGAATAGAATACATATAAATTCCGTTCAATTCATGACAAGGCTCTGAAAGAATGCAGTCTTTGAATGTGCAAAGATGTTCAGATCATGTTCAATACATGGCAATACTTTTGTCAAGTTTTAAAAAAGATTTCACCGTCAAGACAAGACTTTTAAATTCTTGTAGTGTATTGAACAAGATTTTAAACTTTCCCTTGTAATTTTATTGGATGATTTGATCGTATAGGCCTTTAATTATTTCAACTTCTCTGTGATCTGATAATTTCCAGGCCTACTGTGCATAAGAGACATGAGCCAGGACGAGAAGGAATTTCAAAATCTGGACATGCCGTTCTCAACTCCATCGGCGGCCGGCACTGATGTTCCGCTCTCTTCGGTTCATCGCAGAATCACCTATGAGAATAGACTGGAATACATAAGACTGGCTCTACAGTACAGGTGAGCTGACAGATGTGATACGGTCTTGTTTCGACAGGCAGCTGATATTCATGAACATAGCGATTTTGTTACTAGAAAGAAATCTATGCACTAAGCTTCAAAATGACTGATTAAAAATATAAAAAAATAATATTAAAATAATAAATATAAACAATAAATAATATATAATACAGTATTATAATAATATAAAAATAATGATAAATATAAAAAATAAAAATATTCTGGCAAGTTGTTAACGATAGTAATATATTTTGAAGTTATTTTATACTGAATCGTTTACTCAGAAACTCGAGGCTTATAATAATTGTGATGGAGTGGTACATAGCCAAGGGCGTTAAGCGCCGGTCTGATAATTCAAAGGTTCCGGGATCAATCCCAGTTGACGGAACTGATTTCGGCTTTACTTGCAGCTAGTTCAAAAATATTCGAGGTAAAAATGTAGAATTTGAATTTAGATGTTCCAAAAATCGTGCAGCCTCTTTATATTAAAGAGGCTGTATAATCACAGTATGGCCATTGGACGTCACACTTTTGATTGGTTAGCTCGGTCAAATCCAAGGTTTGTAGAGACCCAAAACGACATAATTGGCCTACCTTGGAACTCTACATACCTTGGGTCAAATCCACCTTACTTTTGCCAACTCACCTAAGATTATATTAAGTGGATACATGAATCATTATTTAAAGTTTAGTGATAGACTTGTAACATACAGTATTTGCCTATGGCAGAGTAATTTTTTCAACATTTCAAACTTTTAAAGCAATACCAAAAGTATACAGACTTTTAATGATAGAAAATTGATTTTTTCGTTTCTCGTAATGGAAGTTTGACAAATGAGTTGATAGGTTCAAATTTGCCTGTAAGCTCATATCAGAATTCAAAATACTCTATTGGAAAAAATGGCGGTGGTGAGGAAGAAATTGATCAAACACATTGATATGGACCCTTTCACACTAATGACCATACTGTGATTATACAGTCTCTCAACGGGATGACTTCATCTCTCATCATCTAGGAGATTAGGTTAGGGTTGATTTGAAAAGCAATATGTCTCTTTTTCAGACTGCATGAATTCGATGAGCAAGTGACGGCGGTGAGAGAGGGCATGGCTAAGGTGGTGCCTGTGCCGCTGCTCACCCTTTTCAACGGACATGAACTGGAAACTATGGTCTGCGGATCACCTGACATTCCTCTCAATCTACTCAAGTCGGTGGCCACCTACAAAGGTAACAACTTGCTGTTCACATTTTAAGGTTTCAGGTTGCTACAATTTAGGTGACATCATCAATAGGCTTGCTTATACGTGGGTAATGTGAGGGGTGATGGTGAGAGATAACGACTGCTTTTTAGGCTCACGGGATCACCGGCTTAACGTCTCCTCCGTGTCTGTTAGGTGCCTTTAAGGTGCCTTAAAGCCTTGCTTTCATTGGTAGAGTTAGTGGTAGAGTTCCCTGGGCGAGTACTAACTATCTTGTAAACTCTCCCAATGAAAACGTTCATAGTAGAGTAGAGTGATGGTAGAGTACTTGTTTTTGGTAGAGTAGAGTGGGATAGCACCGTGGGATAGTACTCTACCACTTGCCTTCCTCCACTCACACCACTATCCTAATGAAAACAGTCTCGAGCTAGTAGAGTAGAGTCTGCTAGTAGAGTAGAGCTAGTAAAGTAGAGTCATTTTAAGGTTAGATCTGTTCACTAGACAACACACTTTACCTACTATTCTCAATTGTAGTGAAAACAGCTACTCGGCCAAGTAAGTAGAGTAGAGTTAGTACGGTAGAGTTAGTATGCTAGTTACTCTACCACTAACTCTACTAATGAAAACCAGGCTTTAGAATAGATTAGTAACAAGGTTATTCAGGAACTGACATCATTCGATCGAGTGAACTCATTTATAATTGATGAAATTTGTTTGCTCATTTTTACAGGAATTGATGTGCATTCACCATTGGTGCAGTGGTTCTGGGAGGTGATGGAGGAGTTCACAAACCAAGAGCGATCTCTATTTTTGCGCTTTGTCTGGGGTAGAACAAGACTGCCCAGAACTATCGCCGATTTCCGAGGAAGAGACTTTGTACTACAGGTATGAGAAATGTTTTTGAATGTTGAGTTGCCCCGAGCAAGATCAATTTTGATCCAGGTTCAGTAAAATGCTAATCAAATGAGACCAACTTATTCAAAATAATTGATCCCTGTTGATGCAACCCAACATAAGGGTCAGAGTCCTTAACGGAGTTTGCGATTTAGGCGCTTCAAGTGACGAAGTTTAAAAAATCAGTTGATTGTTTCTCCTTGTCTTGTTTGTATGGATAACGAACTTTATCCAAAAGTATCATAATTGAAGGATCTATTTTAGAGCTCAAATATATCAATGAAATAGCAATATTTTATTGTAACTTTGCTATCATTTATTTTAATTGTTCTCAAGTAGCTCTATGATTGAAATAATCGAACTCAAAGCATTTAGCAGTTTGGTTATCCTTGACTAAACTTCGGCTTAGAGAGATTTAGTCTCATTCAACCTTTATTTGTTTGTTACAGGTTTTGGACAAATACAGTCCACCTGACCATTTTCTACCTGAAAGCTATACTTGCTTCTTCTTGCTTAAAATGCCTCGCTACTCTAGTAAGGTAAGTTGAACTTTGAAATAATTTCTTACACTTTGATATGAAGCGTTTTTTTTACTTTAAATTACTAAATGCATTTATTACCAAAATTTTAATCGAAAAATGAAAATATCACATTAAAAAGGAAGAATACATAATGGGTATATTCATTTAATTTGGCGGATGGCGGATAATTTTCATTTAACATTTATATGGTAATGGGTGATGTTCTGCGTTGAATTTTTTCACATGAATACTGTATATAACATGTAAATAACATGTTAAAAAGGAACCAACAGAACATCACCCGTTACCATAAAAAGTTGGATGAAAATTAAATCGAAAGATAAATGAAATAAAATGTATAGGCTACCCGTATAAATCTCTCAAATATTTCATTTTATTTTTATTTCAAGCATTTTCGAGCTCTAGAGTAGAAAAATTATGGATTTTATTAATTTTCATTTCTTCAATCGAAAAAAGATATTGAGGAAAAAAACAGGCCTTAGCCCAAAACTTCGTCTGTTCCAAAATTTACCTGAAAAATGTCGAAAGTCAGTTTATGTTCAAATTTTCTTGAACACCTGCACAGTTTTCTACATTACCAAAAAAATCTGTTGATATTTTTCACTCAGACATTGCATTTTCGAGCACGTGTAAAAATGATGATATTCCGCAATATCTCTAAAAAAATAAAATCATATTTTTCTCCGAAAAATCTGAAATGTATCGTCTTTTCAGCTTGTTCTGAGAGAGAAACTGAAGTACGCCATACATTTCTGCAAATCAATCGACACTGACGAATATGCGCGAGTTGCAATTCCTGGCAGTACTCACACATCCAGCAACAGTGAGAGTGATGGTCTGGATAGCTTCGCCAGTGAAGAGTAAATTGAAATAAATAGTAGCCGTCTTAGCTTTTCTTAGATGGCATTTTTCATGATGAAATATAAAAAATATTTATATAATGCTTGTTAAAACTAGTCATCTAATTTATGAGTAGGTTAAGTTCGACTGAATGTTTGATGCTTTAAGCATAGTAATTTTTAGTTTAGTTACGGCCTTGGCACGAAAGCCAATTAAATTTAACTGACATAAGATACATACGGAGCACATTAGAGTGCATTGGTTCAGTTATGTGACGTCATTGTACGGCGGTTGAATTCAATTTGTTGTGCTAGTGGCCGTATTTTTCCAACTCAATTTTTATCAAAGATTTTTTATTGTGTATAATTTTATTAAACATCAACGCTTGATTCCAGCTAAGTTTTTAATCATATTTATATCATTTTTTTGTATGAAAATATTAATTTTACATTTTAAAAAATCAATCATTTTAGAAATTATTTTTTGAAGAGGTGAAATTATGATTGTTATAGGTGATTAAATTGAAGCTTGACTTTAGTTTTTAAGAATCCATGTAATATTGGCTCAACTACAGCTATGATCCACTAAAATAGGTAGAGACCAGGATTGAATTCTTCTATCTGATCTTTTTTTAAAAAAAGATACTGAGTTTGAAGATATTCTGCATTTTTGTGACGAATTTGAAGCATTCCAGAATACCTTGTTTTTATTTGAAAACAAGAGATATTCAGGTTTGTAATTTCAATTCAAAGAAGAAGAAACTTCTCTCAGTTCTTTGCCCAGGGGTTTACCATGTACCTGCCTCTCATGAACACTTTTATTGGAGTTGGACGGGTGACCACATTTCAGCCAGCTCCACTAACTTTTAGTTGTTTGCATTTAACGTTACTTCCTCGTGGATCGAAACTAACCTAAAACTGTAGTTTCAGTAGAAATTAACTGAAAAACAAACAATTGAATGGATTTAAACATCTCCAGGCCCATAAAAAGTCCAGATTGATGCAAATGTCATTCTCCGTAAAACACTATTGATTTTTAAACATCAAGATTGAATCGTAATTGAATACCTCTGATGAAGTTGAAATTGATCTCACGATGGACTTCACGTACGATTTTAAATCTTATTTTAGGAATTTGTCTTTAACTCTATTACGCATTGTAATAGATCATGAAAAATTAATTATTAGGTACTGTATATTCATTTCTTGTGAAATAGGTTTTTTATTTTATAATTGCAGAGTGCACAGCGAATGCAGTTTTTTAATACTCAATTTTGAATTATTGTAAAACATTAGCCTTTATATTGAATGTATGGCGTGCGTTTCCCTGGATGATACCAATTCATAATTTTTCACGATTAAGTATTATTATACTTCAAAAATGTTGTCTTAGTTGAATAATAAATTAACAAAAGTAGCTTTATGGATTGTGTTGTCTAAAATTTCAATTCTATTGATGAACCACACTACAAAATTAAGATAGAAAACTTTAATTGAAAACGTTAGAAACTTGCAGTAAAAAAACAGTCTACTAAATTTCAATTTATTTTTAAACGTACTGTAAAATTAAGGTGAACTTTTATTGAAAAATTTAGAAAATTGCTGTAAAAGTCCTATGAACATTGTAAATTCCCTGTGCTATTAGTTGTAATTTTGTATTATTGACATTAACAAAGTTCTAGAATGCTTTCAAAGATCTCTGACTAAAGATTTACTAAATAAAAGAAGTCGACTTGAAATAGATCACTGCACTAATGTACTTTTTGTAGTAGTGATTGGTAAATTGATTAATTACGCACAAATCACAGGCTTATGTGATAGTTTCTTGGAATCAAATCATAACTCCACGAATAAGTGATATTAATTTAATTTGGCGGATGGAGACTAGATAGATACGTATTATTTTTCGCCATCGGACTCTAGGAGTCCCATCACCAACGTCAAGAAAACATAAATATTTTTGCAAAACACTTGATTAGAAGGTATGATTGAATATTTTATCTTTAATTTAAGTGTTTTGCAAAAATATTTTTTTTTCTTACGTTGCTGATGACCGTAGAGTCCGATGGCAAAAAATAATTCCTATACTATATCTATTTGCCATTATTCAAATTAAATGAATATTACTATACATCGTGAAGTATTTGTGCTATTGCGCGAAACGTCTTCAGTATATTTCATGAAGATGTACTCTTCATTAATCATTCAACTATCGATCTCTTCATGAGAGTGAGACTAATTAGAAGCAAGAAAAATGTTTAAATGATAAGATTCAATGTTTATCCAAGTAACAGCTCAAATTTATAGTAGCCGTATTGGTCCAATGTTCATGCTACATGGATGAAATATACCTATTTATATATGGAAATTGTATGTAGAAAAACTAATACATGGAGAATTATATGGAAATGCCTTGCAATTTTCAATCATTGATGTTTATTATTGATTGTTGGGTATCAACCAAGGTGAAACGTATTGATATTATTTGAATGTTGCATGATACTGATATTATTTTTAGAAATGTTAGAGATATTAACAAAGAAATAAAGTGTTACATTATTTTACTTGAGGTTTATTTTATAGTTCCTTACTTGATTTTTTTAAATATTTCATTTTAACCTTTACCCTCTCCTGTACGAGTGATCAATAATTTTATAGTCATTGTAATCTATACTATTATAAAAATGAGATGGTGTCTCCATCATAATATATATATATATATATAGAATATAATAATTAATTATAATTTTATACATATTATAATCGATCCTGTCTTTAAAAATCCAGTTCATCGTTTTAATATTAGACGATCTAATTACATAAAGTTATCTGAGATAGAGGATAACATCCTTTGTTAATTCCAAAAATATTTTTTCACGAAGTTTCTGAGATTCAATCAATTGTATGCAAAATTGAATCATACTTCTAAAACCCTTACTATAATAATCTATACTAATATAATTTCTAAACCAATATTGATCACTTTAAAACTGACAATTTCAAAATAAAAACTATCAACAAATGAACTATGATAATATTGTAAAACTAACAATTAAATTTAATCTCGGTATTGGTTCAAACAGAGCATCATAAAATAATGAGAATGGAGGTTTTGTAAAAATATTAGTTTAGAGATTTATTAAATAAACGTTTTATTGACTTTCTGCTCTAGGTAGAAAAATACTCTGGGTAATGTCGTTTAGTTTTCATGACGGAATAAAGTTCAAGTTTCTGAATTCAATTCATCGAAACATACGTCACATCAAACACTAAGGTACTAAACCTTTGTTGAGAGTCGAATCTCCTGAATCACTTATCATTTCATTTGAGATGATGTGAAGAAATCTTTGGTTGAGCTGTTCTTTTCTGGGAGGAATTGAAGACCTGTGAAAATCTATCAAAATGTTTTTTGACAGCCCGGAGAGCAAATCCAGAAGCATCTCATTAAATAATCCAGAGTTTTGTTTGTTACATTGGCACCTGAAAAAAAACCATTGTATCCGTTTAGAACTCTGCAAACTAAGACATATTAACAAAAAATTCATGAAATCAGATCTAATTATTATTATTCGATATGTACAAAAGAGATATCTGGCTGATTCAGAGAAATGTCATTAAATCTTCCACTTGAACAAAACAATGCTCGAGAAATTGACAATAATCTTGTAGATTTTATAAATTGCAATTACGAAGGGTAATAATATTATTTTTCTTTAATGTCAGGCATACATCTAAGAGAATCATTTACTTTCACTTACCGTATCCGTCAAGCTCATAATTATCGCAATTTTGAGATGCTTTAGTTGAGAAAAATGTTCGATACCTTATTTAATTTTACTTCTGAATCTATCTGACAAGCATATACTATTTATTTATTCTGCGAATAAATAGATTTACTAGATTTGAAAAATTTCTTTGCAGGGAGATAATTTTTGAACAGTACTGGAAGATTGTAATGTTGATTGGATTTGTGTTAGTAGGTAGTCTTGAAGATATTTAAAAAAATTGTACTTTATATGGGAGTCCTTTCGAAAGACAAATCTTCTTTTTCAGAATTTATCTTTTGATTTCATAATAATTCTATTCCAGCCTAATAAAATCAAAGTTAATTATTAATCAATTTTTTTCATCTTGAATCGAACAAAATTTACTTACTTCTTATTGAAAAACGACTTCCTGTTCTGTACACTGATGCCTCTGAAACTGGGAACAAAAAACAATTCAGAACATTAAATAATATTCTATCTACATAAATAATTATTTTACTATTTGTAAAAGTATATTAAAAAAATTAATAAAAACATGAAAAAACAATAAAATTTAAAATAAGCAATTAAGTTATTAGATACACAGATGGAAACTATTAAGTTATAAATATTACACCTATGAAACTATTCATAAATCGACCATGTCTTGATTGTTTCAACTCTATTCTTATGAGGAACGGTAAACAAATATAGTGTGGTGTCACAAATATTGAACCATTACAAAGTTGTTGGTAATACAACAACTGCTTGACTAAAAGTTTCAATCTGATAATTATCAATCATATGATATCATTTTACTTAATTCATATTTATTTTGTTATTTCAAGTTTAGTTCCTATTCGAGCATTGTACTGGTGATTTGGAAAATATATTATGTCTTTGAATATGAAGTTCAATTTTATTTAATCAATTATAATACTGCTTCAATAGTTTCCTATTCTGTATTGCTTATTAAATTGATCAATAACTTGCAAAGAAAATGAGAAAAATTTCAGTTCCTCATTTGAACTGAGTTCTTATTACCAAATCCCATGTCGCTGGGCTACTTTGAAATAATTAGAAAATAAGTATTTTATTGGCCAAAAATGAATAAAATACTTCTCATAGTTCAAATTTACAGTATTACATGGAAAGGGTATTGTAATCCATAAGTAAAGAATAATAATTAAATGCTGTCAATAGTTTCAAAACCGCACTTTCATTTTTCAAAATAATATTATTCAAACATGAATAACAAGAGTTATAAGAATAGGGACGAATAGAGAAGTGAATGAGACGTGTCCTAATAGTCCTATTCTGAGAAGTGCTGGCTTAGCAGGCAGCACCTAATATCATAGAGATGCGATAATTTGTTCTCTGTGCTAATATTCATTTATAAAGCCTAAGAAGTTGAGAAGCGGGGGCTTCGGTTGTCCCGTTGGATGGGTGACCGCTCATTGGCAAGCACCTGTAACTTTCAGTTGGATAACTTTCATGGCTACCGTAGTGTCGTTAGGGCATTTTTTGGTAAACCGTCTCTCATCGTCATCCTTATTCTCATTACTCAAGTACAAGCCAGCAAGAGCTCATGTGGCATATTGTGCAAAAGATTAAAAAAAAACTTGATATTCCTCCGGTAGATAGGAAGATGAAAAAAATCATTCATTTAGGTATACAGGCCTACAATTAATAAATATTAATAATAATCAATTAATAAAAGTTTGAAAGATGCATTAAATTTCAGAGGCAACACTTTTATGAATCTTTGTGAAGGATCGATTAGAATTATTTCTAGTCACCTGATTTATGAACTTTGATTGGTGAGCGCTGGTGTCGGAATGAGAAACGTGGTTTTTGTTTTCTGGCTGGCACAAGGTTTGGTTCATCGTCGCTGGACTGATCACATGACGACTGATCATCTTGGAACATTTCTCTGCAAAATTCAGCAAATGGTTCAATTTTCAAGACAATTCTGTCAACTTAACATGCCTTTATTGCTATTTTACAACTACGTACCAATTGAATAATAAGAACGATTCTCATAAGCCAATGGCGAATTTCCAACAATAGACTAGATCCAACTAGACGATGATCTGCTTTTTGTAATAAGTCTACAACGGCTGACATCGTGAATTGTGGTGAATTTACATCAAACATCGCATATAGCTCGAAGATTATTCCAGTAGAGTCTAGGTCTAGATCATTCTGTTTCATAAAACTTGAAAGACAAAGAAATCTGCGCCTATATAGAGGGATTTTTTTATGAAATTTAATCAATTAAGACAATAATAAATCTATTATTCAATGTCGAAACAGTCTTTTGGTTCACAATTCGATTTCTCACTTTATTTATTATCCTGATTTGATGAACATGTCTCGTTATGCGTCCATTTTTTCTGTTATTCTTCACTCTGCTGTCATGGATGGCACAACTCGCCACATTGACAATCACCAATCGTCATCGCACAAGAAATTCACAAAAATAAACAAACATGAGAACTGAGAAGTTGTTAGTTGTACTACTAACAATGCTGAGAGCATAGAGTAATAATTGTATTAATTTAAGTTATATCAAATAAATATTGAGTCATCTCACCGTAAAATAAATAGGGGGATGAATTTAATTAATTTCCTCTGCAAACTACCTATAAAAACAATTTTCAAAGAGCCTTGGTTGCAATGCTTCAATTCAATTATAGGTCAATAGCCTTCTTTGTTATATGTAATGAACCGAATTGATACCGTAACTCAAATCCAAATATATATTATTAAATTTACTATTCCTCTGAACAACCTATTGGCTTCATGGATGATCTACCTGTTTTTTTTATAAATCAGTCTAAATTGGATCAATATATAATGCAGATTAGATCTGCATTGTATATAAATGATAATAGTATTTGGTTTCACTTGAGTAATATCTCAATTAGTAATTCATTTATTACACTTATTATATTTATAACACTAATGTAAAACCCCCAATGGAGAATCCAGCTTGTGTTGAGACACAAGAGGTGTTCAGTTTTTTTAGATACTAATAAACTTCTAAAACCAATTAACACACCTGTTCTGTTCCCATAAATATTGGGTAGTAACTTTTAGTACACCCTCTTCAGAACCACTGCTTAATTCACTAATAATTTACGGTACCTATCAATTTAAATCACTGCTATATTTTCACCAAATTATTCCATAAATAATTTTGCACTTTTTTCCCACACAACACATCGAAACAAGAGAACTTTTGCTTAGTTGTTGTTATAAAATGGTTTCTTGAATATTACACCTATTCCATAAAACTAATGGTTCTGAGTGAATGAATAACTCAATCAAGGACGCAAACGAGCCTTATTTTAAGAAAACGCGCTGTCCGTTTGTCTAGACTCTGCGGCACTTGCCCTACAAATATCCAGCCAAGTTACAACCAGAGCTTATAGCGTGACTGCGGTGAAATGATTTCATGATAGAATTCATCTGAAAGTGTAGTGAGTGCCTTTACTCATGCTAGTGGGAAAATCATTGAACCGGTATATATACAGGTTTATTATATATATTGCGGCCGTGCTTTTACCGTTGTTGATATCTTGGGGTGGGTTTATTCACTGAGGTGTGCTATATTCGGCCGATTAGGGCAAGGTGGAAACGTTTATTTGTTCGTCACGTGACCAATAGACTATCTTTTTCTCTTTCTCCCACCTTCAAACTTCTATCCTCCCCTCTTTGTTTGAAGCAGACGCAACTAGGTCATGACCAACCTGTAAAAATATCTCAACGCTTGCCTTTTCTTTTCTAAACTTTTCCCCCTTCAAGATTAGTTTTCCATGGAAATATCAAGTTTCCGTCAGTTGAAAAGTGACTGACTTCAAATGTTTGACTTATTCAAATAGTACAGCGTTTTATTGATTACATCTACTGTATCCTATTTAAAGCAAGTGACGATTGAGTGACGTGATACTACTAGAATGTCTTGGCAAAAATTGTAAATTTAATTATATTTCAGCATAGAAATAAGAAATTTCCGTCAGTTGAAGAGTGAGTGACTTCGAATAATCTACTTATTTAAATATGAGAGCATTAGAAGAAACATTTTTCAAACATATGAGGTTTGAAGTTAATAGACCTAATGGTCTGTTTATTGGAAAATGTTAAACAATACACATTTTTTTGAAATTGCAGAGTAAAAATTTAAATGATGAGATAAATTAATTTGCGCTATCAGACACCTACATTGATTAATGTGAGATAAATAAAGCACATGCGGTACCTACGTAAAGTATTGCATTTTTTAAATTTGAGCAATGGTTTTTCTAAATAGAGCACAATTTGAGGTCGATGATTGTGAATTTTTCTTAATGATGATGACTGATAGATTTCGCAACAATGTTCATGAAGTTTTATGAGTTATTCATGAACGTATTTATGGGAAATTATTATCTTAGCTTCCTCATTACAGTTTTGTCCTTGATGTAATTTTAAGAGAATTGAAAACACAGTAAGTTGCTGACTAATGCCCCTTCCCCATCAACATTCAAATGAAGTTACGATCGTATTGCGTATGTTCGGTTTAATATTTTCCCATATATTCATAAAAATCTATTTTGCTTATTTCCAATAATATATTTCTTCATGTCTCTTAATGCATGTGTATTTATTACATTTATGGTGAAGAGTTTGTTCAATTCTGATGCAATCCTACTGCTTCAATGAGCAGTAGGCCTAATGAATTTTTCAAAACAAGAAACTACTAAATAATAAAAATGAAAGCCTTGCCACTGTACAATCCAAAACCAATATATTATAATTGAGCTCGCTTTCTTAAGAGAAATGAATTCATTTTTTATTCCTCTTGAAAGAAATAAAAACTTATGATTGCAATATTAGATACCGTAACAGTAATTCTGATGTAAGTAATTTTATGGGCTTTAATGTATGAAATCGAAATCGTTTCAATTTATCAAACAGTAAGCCTACATTCTACATTGGAAAAAATGGTAACACAAAATCTTGAAGAAAAAAGTAATTACAGGCAAAAAATATATATAAAAAACAAGAGAAAAAAGGAAATGTTGAAAAAGAAACATAATGATTATGGAAAATAATCTGCTATTGAAGACGCGAAGCGTCACGCAGCGAGTGACAGAAGAAGAGTGAAATCCTAAAAATTGACAATCAGGAATGCCTATTTTTAGCAGGTGGAAAAATACACCCATCTAGAATCTTCAAGACATGTTAAAAAAGATTGGAAGGGAAGAACTGGTTTTAAGAGTTAGAACGGAGATATATATTTATAATTTATTATTTTATCATTCTTTGTGAATTATTTAGAATCCAATTGATTTGAATATATCAATAAATTAATAGAAATGGTAATAAACACACTCCATCAGTATTAACTCTTGGATTAGTCTCACCTTTTGTTATAAATGCTCTCTCCTGATGAAAAATATTTCTGTGGGTGGATTTATAATGTAAACAGAATACGCGAATATCACTCACTAACTTCCATATTGTATAATATAACTTCTATTGTATTTTAGGCCTACTCGAAAATCAATCAATTAAACAGCGAAAGGATTGCACTACTGTATGTAGGGCCTAGGGTACCTACTCGAAATCAATCAATTAAAAAGTGAAACAAGTGAACTAATGTAATTTGGCTACTTGAAAAATGTAAACAAAATACGAATAACACTCACTGAGATCTATTGACGAACAGAACGTTTTTTCGCAAGGCCGGTCCGCCCCGAGGAAGACCCGCAGGGTCCAGAAGCCGTGTAGTGACGACCTGCGAAGCCGAGCCGAGCCGAGCTGCGACTTCATTCTCCTTCTTCTTCTCCCCATTCTCCGTCCTTCGAATCGTGGAAACAATCGACTAGAGAAAGTAAAACATCATGAGAGACTCCGACATTGCACCGACTCCAACACTCCCATCATTACTGCCAGCCTTTTAATAGGAACAAAGAGGCGAGAATTCGCGGTTTCCTTTTTAGCATTATTTTCATCTGCATCCCGTGTTATATCTTCCCATCTTCATGCTCATTTGTTCGTTATTATTCCCTCCATTATTTTCCGCGCTAATTAAGAGATACCGTTTCTCTACACCCCCCCCCCTCCCTTCGTTGACGTAGAATACGTTTGATTGTTAGCTAGTTCATTCACTCATGATCTACGTTCAACTGTTCGGTAGTTAACTCGTTCGTTCATTCATCCTATAATATGATCTACTAATTGTTGAAGGCGTACGAGCGAGTGGGTAGTGACGACCCACTCGCTCTTTCTTTTTTTGAAGGCTGTTCTCTTTTTTTAATCATCTTTTGAAACTCTGACCACACTGATCTAGATATATTGTAGACTACACTAGTTTTACCACTTTTTCTGAATGACCAGTAAGTATCGCAGAAAAGGAGAGACTCTGAATTATTTGCCAGTATGCTCTAGAAATATTGTACTATACTTGTTTTGGAACTTGCAAATTTTGATGAACTACTTGAAATGATTCAGACATGGATGTAATAGAGAGAATAGGCTGATTATTATAAGTGCTACCTTTCAGTTTGGCGGATGGCGAATGACTTTCATTTAACGTTTCTATGGTAACGGATGATGTTCTGTTGATTTATTTTTTAAATTGTTTTTTTGCATGTTATATACAGTATTCATGTGAAAAAATTCAACATAACATCACCCGTTATACCGCATAGAAATTTTAAATGAAAGTCATTCGTCATCCGCCAAATTAAACACATAGTACTATTCTTGAAGTAATAATGAGCTGATCTCAATTAATATGTAATAATGTGAATTATTTTCTTATTGACAGGGGGAATTTATATTAATTAGCTGTTCCTTAATTAACTGATTTTTTGGAGACCTATATTATGCTTGAGACTTCCCCCCTCCCCAATCGTCAACAACGATGGACAAATCACGGAATATTGGTGCATAACGAATGCACAGAATAAATGGCAGTAAACGGACCAGAGATGATCGGACACGGTACGGATGTGAGTGAGGCTCCCTATAAGATACAACTAAATCCAACCAAGATCCAGTTGGATGAATTCTCATGTTCTTTATAAATTCTCACTAAGTGATACGGTACTAGTAATAGCGTAATAGGCTACTTTTGTAAATAGGCGTAGGCATAGGCACTACTCACACCTGGAAACTTCAAATCGCTCAGCAACTCTGTGACGCAGCATGTGTTTTCAAATGATGACACTCAGAATAGGCGATTCTAGAATCGGAAACTCGATCGCAGCGCAACTGAGTTGCTCTGTTATCCGACATGCTGGTTGCCGAGTAGGATTATTAGCTTTAAAAAGTAGTATTTCATCATTTTTTGGTTACTTCAACCAAAGGTAGTAATCTGTGCTAAGGATTACTACCTTATCTGTGCTTCAACTTATAAAATATCGAAGATAAGTTATAAAACTCTCAAAATATTTACTGTTTGAGAATAATGTGATAGTAGTCGATCGGCAACAGGCAACTAGGAGTAGCGGCTGTGAGTATGACAAGCAACTGAAGTCACCCGCGGCATCGCTGAGTTGCTGAGCGATGTGTTGCTTTGTGATTTGAAGTTTCCAGGTGTTAGTAGTGCCATAATGCCCAAATATTCGACAACTGATGTCAAAATATGTGTGAACTCATGTACAAATATTAATATTCAATACGTATTAGGTCTTGTCTGGCCTCTTTTTTATTGGCAAAATTTCCAGGCCTACTTGAATATCTGTTCAATTATTCCAGATACTGTTGTCAAATTCCAAATAAATTCGCCATCTATTCGTGTGTGACTTGAAAATAACAACTAATTGTTCATTATTAGCTTAGTACTAATAGAGGTAAAGATTTAGAAAACGCTACCAACAGCGTGAGAACTGTAATGCGATTGCAAATAATTGACAGTATACTCTTATTGTTTTTAACATCTAGAAAAAAATTAGGTTTCCTTACGGGTTGTAGGTTGTTTCAGTTAACAAAACAATGACTTTTCGAGATGGTTACAGCAGTTGAAGATTTTTCAAAGGACTGTCATGTACTTATTATCATGTAAATATTAATTATGAACAGCTACACCGTACTACGAAAATCTTCAAGCATTACCTATTATAGAAGATGACATAGAAATAATAGCTATAATCTAGAATCATGATGTAGATAAAGAAAATACGGTAAGAATCTGATAGACAACACAAAAAATCTACCCATAGTGATATACTATATTATAATTATTATGGTTGAGATGTCAATGTGCTAACCACACGTTACATCTTTTCTGGTTAATGATCATTCACCTCTGCTAATTCAGTCAAGTGGATGTGAAACTGACAACCAGCTGGTAGGCCCACATAGGGCTGTTGAGCCATTGACAAACATAGTTCTATCAGAGACAATTGGAATACTTACAATAGTTCCTATCGTCTTTGGTTCTATGCAGGGCTTTTTTCCTAAAAAAAAAGGTTCAGGAATTCTAAAATTTTCGCTTAACCATGCATAGTCTATAGGGTAGGCGCTGGTAACAGTAGAGCGAAATTCAAACATTTAATGTTTGGAGTTATAAATGTTAATGAAATTTTGTTCCTAAATAGTAATTAATTGATGCAATATTCATATTATATGTCTAGCAAAGAGGTACTGGAACGCCGTTCCGGTGCGTTCCGGCTGAAAGAAAGTCCTAGTTCTGTGCATTTGCCATGTGCTGAACATTCACAAGCCGCCTTCATGAAAAAATCTACTCCACTATCAACATAATAATCAACATAATACAGTACTTGATTCCTTCTATCTCAGAGGCGAATGCAACGCCATCTAGTAGGGAAACTAAGAACTAAAGACCACTTAGAACGCTCCTATGAGACGAATGAAATGCCATCTACTAGGGAAACTAAGAACTAAACACTGCTTAGAAGTACCTGGTGATATAGCAGGATGCAATTAACTTGTCATAAATCAGCTGATCCAGTAATAATTAAACAGTGATTTCGACACAATAATCAAAAGGCTTGAAAGTCTTAAAGACCTTTAAAGTCTTTAAAATACCTTTTTAAAGAAGACCTTTCAAAGAATAACTTTTTAAAAGACCTTTTCAATAATCTGAGAGATTCAGCATTTGTAGGTTAAGTATTGTGATCACATGCTCGTCGATCAGCTGATTTATGACAAGTTAATTGGCTCCTGCTATACTTACAGAATGTTGGTAGAATATAAGATTTTTTGGCTGGGGATGATGCCCACATAAGCTCTAGGCTTCTGCATGGGTAATGGGAAGGATGATAATGAGATTTGAATGGACCTACAGCTTTAGGTGGGTTTCGAACCACATTTGAAGCAATTGGGAAGCGATTTTGAAGCTCGCATAAATTGTATTTAGAGGAGCTGTTCACAGTTACAACAGGAGTGGTAGGCGCCGTCTCTTATCTAATCTCATCGATATTACTACAGTATATTAGACCCGCCTGCTACCACTGGGACAACTGCTTCCCAAACCTTCCCAAACAAAGAGGAGAGAGTAATCACACTAGAACTCTAGAGTTCACCACATCATTCTATTTTTAAAATTAACTTGAAAAATAAATAGAATAAAATTTAAAAAAATAATAAAATACAATTTCACTTTGAGTCCAGCCATATTAAAAACACTCGCACTCCATGACGTCTGCTCAAGTATAAAATGAAACTTAATATAAACAAGTCAAATAAATCGTGTTCCAAACGTTAACAAAGCAACAATACCGTAATAAAAAACAAATACTCTAATTTCAACCTTTCATAGATTATTAGATAAGAAAATTTCAGTTCAAATCAATAATGAATTATATTTATGTGGCATCAAGAAAACTCAAATCTTGAAAGACAAAGGCAAACTTCTCAAACGTTGCAAGAAATATCCTACATTATTCCACAATGCCAAATACATTATGCCAATTCATAATTCATATTATTTCCCTTATGATAAAGTTATAATTCTATCTATCCTATCGAAACGGTTTTGATTTGTCAAATTAAATACATCGATAGAATCAATACCTAGAATGGGAAGTGATCTGAAAAGTTACAAATGTTTTTTTGGGTTTGATAAAAGCGAGCAGATCCAAGGAAGTAGATTGGAGGAGGAACAGTTTTGGGCATAAGCCTGTGATACTCTCCTTTGTGAATAAATGATTGATTGAAATTTGATAAAGTGCTTGAATCTCGTTCAACCCTTGGGGGCTGCTCAATAGCTGAACATGGAATTGAACCATAATCATACCAAAGTAAGGCACTAATAATAAATCAATAAATTTGTAGAAAAACTGCAATTTTTGAAACGTAATAAAATAAAATACAAATTATCAAATCTCAAATGCTCTTAATTACAATTATTATTGATTCAGAATAAACACAAAACTGAATCATTTTAAATTAGCTATAGTATCTTTATTTTATTAGCTGTAATATTATATTTATTTTATTGGCTATATAAACTTGAAGCTTCCACAATTAGAACTATGAAAAATATAATATTTCAGAAATCAATGCCAAGTACTGTATGTAAAAAATAAATTTTGTTCAGTTTCTTGAATAACTATTAATACTGCATTATTCTACATAGATTTCTATTTCCTGGCTGTCTTTATTTGGTACTTTAGGGATGTAATTTCTGAATTTCTTGTTACTTTTTATGTTGTGTTTTCTTTTTTATTCAAGTTACTTTTGTAATATTGTTAATTTTGTTACAAAAGTGTTAGTGCCTTGTGTAATGGTAGTCATAGGCCCAATGTAACGAGAAAATGAACAAATCTGACGTTTATGCAATGACGTCATTTTACGGTAGTTAAATTCAGTTGGATTTCCTTGCCACCGGCTGTTAACGTCAATTTTTTATTGTATTCTATATTATTCTATGAATATCAACTAAATAATCTATTGTCGATTTTTTAAACACCAAAAAGCCAGAGACGAGAGGTCAGTAAAGTCTGGATGTCACCCTTTAATAATATTTGATTTAATAATATTCTGCAACATTGATGGTTCACCATGGAGTCACGAGAGTGTTCTTCAATCACAACTTCGCCCACGATCCTTTATAATAATTATTACAGTATTATTATAGAATTAACTAAACTGGAAGGCAGGTAGAGAGTGAGTAGGAGTTCGATTTCTACATTATTAAGGCGTCAACGGAACTTCCGTTCGTACCTACTCTGTTCCTTTAGAATTTATAATTTATAGTTTTAAATATTGGATTCTATTTTTGAATATGATGCAGACAGACAGAACCAACGCTATAAGTTTCATTGTAAGGCCAGACTTGATATCTCAAGGAAAGCTGTATTATTCCCTTGAATAAACAAACCAAATAAAATTTATTATTCACTTATCAAAAACTAATACAAATTTACAAACATCAAGAGTCATACTGTAAATACATATTATTATACATGTATATTATTTGTCATTATGGTAGCAGTAAAAAATAGGAGTTTTTTTTATATGTATTTTATTTGGAACTTGTCCGAAATTACAATAATTCATTTATTACTCGTAGTTTCGTTTCTGTCAGCAGATAGTATATTTGGGTAAGGGTTGATTGATTTTTTTAAAAATAAACTAATAAAGAAAAATTTCACGAAAATGCGACTATGTGGCTTTAATCTGAAAAATTTATTTCGCCAAAATACAAAAAAAATATAAATTTATGAAATTTACTATAGTGTATACATATAATACATTTTTACTATACTTAAAATATTACTGTATTTAGAAAGTGGAATGTACTCACAGATTAGTGTTAGTAGCTATTTCGGACAGCTATTTTGATTAAATTTCACTTTCTAAGTACATTAATTTTTTGGGTATAGTAATTTTGAACAAGTGGAAAAAGGAAATGGATCCACATCAAGTCAAATACATTTTTGGTACTATAATGTGAAAGTATGTGATTGAAAGATTTTAAAGTCATGGTAAAATAAAGACAATTTTCTTTATCGTCTTTATTGCACTGTTAATAATCTTTAATACACTGGTCTGGTATTGGGGATGCTGCAGTGGAAAATTTTGGTAAATTTTATTCCTAGATTCACGACCACAAAGCTAGGAGATTTTATTCTACCGCTCAGTATATTGAGCTAAGGGACTTCTTATTTCTTGTGTTAGGAGTGGGATGCTCTCTCTCTTCAAACTTGAATGTCTCTTTCAATGTTGGCAGAGGAAAATATATTAATTCCAAGAAGGTTTGTTTGTTTGTCAATGGCTCAACAACCCTATGTGGGCTTAGGCCTACCAGCTGGTTGCCAGTTTCACATCCACTTGACTGAATCAGCAGATGTGAATGATCATTTTCTCATTTTGAAAGCATTTTAATTGAACCATTATTTATTCTTTTGTTTGTTATTTGTCAATATAGGTTTGAAAGATCTTCAAGATTTACTTAAATCGGATTGTGCGAGTTTCAATATAAATATTAAAACAGATTATGTCCATCGTCATTTATCTATTTATAGCCTAGATTAATGTTGAAACATCGTCATTATAGATTAATGACGATGGACATAATCTAATGTTTCAATATTTATATTGAAACTATAGTCATCGCCATTATCATCCAATGTTTTAATAATTATATCAGGGTGGAAGCATTTTTATTTTTGTCAAACTTTATTATTAATATAGTTTCATAAATATTTGTATAAATATGTGATGGATATATGAAATTGTTCTGTTTGTCTTTATATATGTGTTGATTACACAAGAAATTATCCAATACAAATTTCTTGTATTGAATTGAATATTAAAGCCTTGTAAGTCATAAGGCAAGGCTCTCATATGCGATGGTATATCTGCTCTCATATCTGTTATTGGTATATGTGATTGACTTTTGTTTAATATGCTTTTTAATACTAGTTCAACCATTATGTAAGTATTCAACTACTACTGTATGTATTCACTACCTGTACTGTATTCAACTACTGTGTATGTAGATTGGAATTTGAACAAAACTACCACTGGGACTGGGGTACCTATAACTAACTGTAACAGAAATACAAACTGCCTGCTCCTGCTTATACTAAAACACCACGGTGGTCTGTTAATTATTGTGAACAATACGCTGCCGCTGGTTGCTGCTACTCCATTCTTTTTCCAGTTATTTAGAATTCGCATTCAGTCCCATTATTTAAGTTGGCATCATTCCAAAATGTCACGCCTTGCCTTTCTAGCCAGGAATACCGTCTATTTCCAAAGACCTACTGTAGATCATGGCTTTTGCAGCAACTATCAATATTCTCAAACAATAATGTTATTTCATAACTGAATTGTATTTCAATACGACAATTAGATAAATAGCATTGTAATCAAACTCAATGGGCGGTCTCTTTGAATAAATAATTCTGGTTGGTACACAGCAGTGGTTTTAGCTTTTTGAAATACCAGAAGATTGATTGATTTCTTTAAATAAATTTGATGTAGTTCATGCAATATGGGGGTTTTCAGAAGAACTAAAAATTGGATTTTACTACGTAACTGGAACCGATTTCAAAAACATAAGACTATCTTATTTCTAGAAATACATTGTTACACAGTATCAGCTATTATGTTTTTCACACACTCAGTGCCAGATTCTAGCCATGAGTTGGGTGGGCAGATTCCCCTCCAGTTTTAATGGGAACAATTTTATTCAATTGTTTTTTTTTTTTGTTTTTTTTTGAATAGCACTGTATTTACAGAAGTGTTAGCCAAAAATGTTAATTATTTATGTTGGGCTGATGTCAAGTTGAACAACCTTAGGCTGATGATATTGACTTGCTGAATTTAATCACTTAAAAAAAAACAAATTTCAGTAATCACTTACAGTATTTCAGTTATCACTTATTTTATGTATCTGTATCTTTGTACGTTCAGTGTCTAGATTGATAAATACATACATATTGTATTGGTTTTTTTGGATAATCCGACCTTTTTTGCGATCCGACTATATGCACCCGCGATCCCAAAGGTGACGGATTAGAGGGGTTCTACTGTAAATCTCGAAGAATCATCACTCACTAACAATTATAGGCTAAATTGATTAAAATATTGGCAGTGGTCAAATGAATTAGGAGTCTCGCAGGGATTTTTCGCAGGGACGAGGAATGGTAATAAGGGTCTTTGGATCCATCTTGCTCTTGGTGAATAATAAATTTGCATTGACTGCTAAACATTACCGTGTACGAGAATACGAGCTGAGAATACAGCTCAGAAAAATTACATTTTTAAAAGAAATTATAACTCATCTCTGTTAGAATAGAAGTTTCACCTCCATTACTACTAGGGAAGTTCGAAGATCTTCTCTGAATTCATCACTGATCATTCTGATTTCTTCACTGATCATTCTTTTTTTGTTTTTGTGGCGAAGCCCACATGAGCTCGTAGCTTGTACGTGGGTAATGGGAAGGATAATGATGAGAGATGAGTGGACCTACAGAGGTAGAAATAACTCTCATCTCTCAGTAGCCTACCTACATATCAACAATTATTCAAACGAGATAAATTTGTCGTGAAGTAGGCAGAAATGTGAAGGCTAATTTTTTTCGAAAATAATCAGTTTATATGTTCTTTTGATATAAAATAATAATCTGACATTTCACTGATTGCACATCAAGTGTTTTTGCCGTTCTACAGATTTCTGTTGAGGTGTAAGTAAGAGTTGTTACACGACACGGGTAATACAAGGTTCTTGGGTTATTCGAGGACAGTCAAAACAAACAAGTGGACAGCTTCCTCCCCCCCCCCCTTCAGCATCAGAGTTCGATCCTCTCCATCCCTCTGCACCAATAGCACACGTTCAGAAAGAGCCTCGAGTTCTAAACGTGCACTCAAACAAGTTCCAAATAAGGTCGAACAGTTTTTAGATTGAATGAGAAAAGCCCCACAGTTTCAAGAAATGAAATAAATTGTGTCTTGTCCTTCAGAATGAAGCAGGTGACTGATTTTAAAATTATGCACTTTTAAAAAGAAAGTTCGTTCACGCATTGACTCAAAGGACAAGAGACCTTTAAATGATGTTTGTACAATACTGATTCACCAAAAGTGTTCAGGTTTTTGATCTTTTTGCAATACAGATTCCATCTTTCAGGAACAGACATTTTATGAGAGAGAATGTTAGTATATCTATTTTCAGAGATAATTCATTCATAGATTATTTTGTTGAACTATACTATCATATAGAAAAATAAACAGGAGAATAAAAATAGTGAAAATTGATGCGATTTTGATCACACATTTTAAGTTTGTGAAATCGGATATCGTTGTAGTTTATCTCTGTTCATTAGTTCAATTATTGTAGAGCTCCATGGATCCCTATCTCAATATCCATTTATTCTCCATCCATATTGAATTCCCCTCTAATTATAGGCTATTCTTGAGTTTTTTTCTATATTTTCTCTGAAAATAAATAATGATAAATACGCTTTAGTTCGCTCTTTATACAGATTATATTTCACGTATATTCTGGATAAATAAATTATAGACTAATAGCTAATCTAGGTTGGGAGATATACCCGTGCTTTTTCACATTTTTCACGTGAACATAATCATTATGGTTTGCTTGAGAAAAATTGAATCCTATTGCGTTAAAGAGGTAACACGCTAGATTATAATGCACTGGAATGTTGCTTTTATGATAAAAAGGCCACGATATTTAGTTGATAATCATGAATATAGTCATATTTTACTGAAGTGGTAAAAAAAAGGATGAGCTATATTTTCAAATGGAATAGATTGGGTCTAGGTATGCGATGAGTAGACCTATAGGAATGTATAGCAGTATAGAATGAAGATATATCTATAAATGATACAGGTGTTGTGAATGGTATAGGATTGAAAAAAGGGGAATCTATGAATGAAGGTTTATCTAGGACAGAGAAATGGCGGCAGGGTGAAGAGATATAGGGCTAAAGGTGCAGGCTAATATACATTCAAGGGAAGGGTTTGGCCAATCAACCACTCACACTGGATCTGGATACTTTTTTGTCAACTAGAAAAAGCATGCCAGAAATTTGTAAGTGGATTTGGAAGTTGAGTGAATTGACATCAAGAGTGAAGAGACTTATATCAAAGACGATAGGAACTATTATTAAGTATTCCAATTGTCTCTGCTTATATATAGAAAGAGACACTGGGAGTTGAAAAATGAGCGAGAAGACCACACAAAAATAGAGTGAGAAGTTTTTATTAAAAAAAAGTATAGTAATTATAATTATACATTTGTGTATGTATTGTATATGTATTAATATTGGAGACCAATTAAATACTTTCTGTACTTTCTATAATATAGCTACAGTACATGTATTATAGATTTTACCAAATACGAAACGAAAGTATCCTATCCTAACCAGCACGGACTTTGTTCTGAATCAAAATTCGAGATAATAGGCTACTATACTCCAAGTGTAGACTCATTGTGTAAATAATATTGTCTAATCAATCTATTGCTTGGTCGAATGGAAAGATCATAGGTCGGGAATAGGCTGATTTTCTTAGAATATTAATAAATGCAAGTTATTTGCTTCACGAGTCTTATAAGGAGATGATTAGAAACATTTTACCCTGATTTAGAAATGACGAAATCAATTAGCAGGAATTTTGGTATTATTATCATCATTCGAAGAAACTCGAGCAAATGAGTTCCAATTCTCAAGTGTTGGTTTTTAGAATCAATTTTCAAGTGTTTGAATAGTGCCTATACTTTTTAATCTAGAAAATTTTAAGTAGGTAAACGTACAAGCTCAGATAATATTATGAACTCATTTAAATTAAAATTATTAATGGAGTTCGTGAAAATTCTTGGTAACAATCGGTTGTAGCAACCGATGGTAACAGCCACGATGTTCAATTTTACATACCGTATATTATTGAATTCTATTTACTGTTCAAGAATTGTACAGTATTATCATAAATAAATATACATACGTCATCGAATACCGGTTTTTGTACTATATGTACCGGTTTATGTGCTATATATCGTCCCTCCTCTTATCGTCCCCGTCAGGGACACGGAGCTTAGACGCGGGCAGTATAGTGTTATACTTTATATTGCAGGCGAGGATAAAAACATAGAAAGTGTAGACCTGCAGGCCACGACTGTTCAACCGATTTCTATTGTCAATCTACCCAAATAGAACTAAAATAGTTTATCAGTGCCTCAGGACTACAGTTTCGCTACAGAAACAATTATCTTGTTTTCCTTGTCTGCTATTGGTTATAAACAAGTAGCATAAATAGCTTTATTGATTCAAAAATTATTATTTTATCGTCGACATAAGATTGTCGAGTTTAATTTGGAAGAAGGCATTAATAAGATAAGAACATTCTAATGACCTCTCAGCCCAGTAAAATATGGAGAAATATGATTTTGAGACGCAAAATACGGAAAAGCCTTTGGACAAGAATGTTGATAGGCTTTAGAATCTTCCTCCTTACACAATGAAAACACTTGGATGTTGTCAAAAATCACTGTATTTATATGAGAAACTCACAAACATGTTTCGGCATCATTGTGCCATCTTCAGAAATAGTTTCTTAGTAGGCCTACACTGAAGATGGCACAATGATGCCGAAACATGTTTGTGAATTTCTCGTATACATACAGCAATGATATTTTTGACAACATCCAAGTGTTTTCATTATGAATTATAAATATCATTACATCTCACCAGACACTGTGTCAGAAGTATTTCCTCCTTACATTGTGTACCGTATCGATAAAGATAAGTTAAAGTATACTTGGGTGATATAAAAATACAATGCCTCATACTGTATTATGATCCTATATTATGATCATATATTATATATTCCTTATGATCTAATGCGCTCCTCTTTGTTTCTCAAAGAGGCCAGTTGCACGAAAATCCAATTGAATTTACCCGCTGTAAAATAACATCATCTAACCAACGGAACCAATGCAACGAGAACCAATTTGATGTCAGTTTACGGTTGTTAAATTCAATTGACTTTTGTGCAACTGACCGTTATATACAAGCCTATCATCTATAAAAATGTTGATATGGTAATGGTAGTAGCCTATTGCTGTCAAAAATTCCTCATGTAGAAATAGAAAGCAAACTTGCTAGGAGCTTCACATTTTTTTTTTCAATTTTATTGCCATTATAAAAAACATTTTTACAGTACAAAATTTTTCATTTTTCATTACATTAGACCTATATATATATTTATAATAGTTAAATAAAAGCATTATAAGTTACATACCATGCAATGGGGTGTTTAAATGAATCGATTTTTCCATAAGTACTTGATGACATTACGTAAATTAAAATCGAAGAAGTGGATTCTGTTTCACATTTTCGATGAGATTGTTTCAGGATTATTTTATGTTCGTGTCGAGGATTGAGATAGCACTTATCTACATCTTGAATATTCATATTGATTGATCAATGCAGAAATTTCTGAGAGAGCAACAGGTTCAAACCAAAATCTATTTTTCCACGAATTTCAAGAAATAATGAATCAACATTCAACTGACATCAACATTCAACTGACATCAACATTCCAATTTTCCATAATAATTCCTTCTTATTATATAGAAGTAGGCCTAATGTAATGAATTGAAGTGAAATTCAACAAACTTTTGAAGTAAAAATATGGAATAGTTTTAGAAATGAAATTTTAACGTTGAAATCAATTTATTTTTTGGTATTGGATAATCAGTAATTTTCGAATTGCAAACAATATTGCATATAGAGCTATCTCTGAGCTAAGCTTCATTTACAACTGACATTTCTGTTAGACATAAACAAAATGCATTATCATGTCATACAATTATGGTAGTCTTTTTATTCAATAGGGATATTTCTATTTTCACAGAAAGTTTCCGCAACATAGTTAAATTTTCTGTTATTTTGCAAAGAACTTTTCCAATTGGGGCATTAATGAAATTGAGTTTGAGACATTGCCACTGATAAAAACTTCGAGAGAGTGTAAAAAGTGGGAATTTCTATGATTTTGCAAAGAGCTTATTATTTTTTATTCATATTCTCCAATGAAGTAATGTAAGTAATTGAGTTCGAGACATTGCGATTCTACTGAAAACTGAAAAGAAACTTTTGAGAGTGAGAATGAACTTTTAGTGGGAATCGCCGTTTGTGATCTACAGCATCCCGAATCACCCTTTAAAATAATTGAACACCCTTCGAGACCATCCATTTTGAAAAGAGAACACAATTTCTGAGAATGGAATTAGTGGGAACTGTCAGGAGGACATGCAGGAATTTGGCGGACCTGTTTCATTTTATTTTGTGGAATCTTTTGAATTGAAAACGACCTGTCGCTGGTAGCTTTTGTACCCTCGCAGCGGTTTGCCACTCGGGCAGGCAGAAAGGTGAGAAGAGAAGAAAACAGATAAAGAGCCAAGGCCTTACAAGGAATTCCGTGGGTGTCAAAAACCCCTCGACTACAACAGAACAGAACTCAACCGAGATGCCTGGACTGTTCCTTTATTTAGGGCCTGAGCAGGGTACGGCAAGGCAGGGGGAGGGGAGCGCCATCGTTCAGGCAAACATCTGGCCGAACTGTCTATATTCATCGTCCAAATATACATATAGAGCATTGCAGATTGTCAGGGGGGAAACGACCACGCCAAGAGCATAATAGATGGCGAGGGGGTGGGAGGGGTAAGCTAGCGCCGCGCTGGCTGGCACGGCTGACTGTGCAACAGAGACAGAAACATTTTCTAGAAGGAGAAAGCGCCACTAGTCAAGCGAGGGGAGCGGCCGGAACGGAATGTGTGCATGCGTCAGCGTGGCAAGAGTGTAGAAAACCTGGCGGGTCGGTGGCAGGGGGGGCCTTGTGTGTGTAGCAGCAAGCAGCCTCTATAGAGCTGAAGCAGCTTTGTTGGCGTCACCCTGTCTGGGCCAGCAGCTAGCATAGGCACATGTCCGGCCAAGCGACGTTGCCGTTTTTTCAAGGCCAGTCAGCCGCACTCACTACGCAACCAACTCAACTCAGTCACATTCAACTCTCTCATCTTTTTACACTGATCAAAGTTCGTTCTTTCAACCAATATTACAATTTTCATTCGTGTTATACAGTTTTCCAGTAATCACAAGTCATTTTTTCACTTCAGGAAAATCGACGGATTCCGGTTTTCAAATTTCCGGTCGGTAGGGCGAGGTGCGGAGACTTGACAGCGCGGCAGCGACCAGCCAACACAAACTCGTTTCGCTTCTCCCTCTAACCACTCCCCCCGTCACCTCCACGTCCGCCGCCTACGTGTGTTCTCTTTCCGAGAATTCCCTCCCCGCTCCGCTCAGCTCTAGAGCCTTCACACAACCGACACCGACCAAATAGACGAAAAGTTCATCAGCGCTAGTCCACAGTTACATCGTTTCTCCTTTATTTCACTTGAATTACGTTTTATTTGATATTTATACATTGAAATCGGTATTAGAGAACAGTGGATTATAGATTGTGTCAGCAGTCAAGTGGAATATTAGTGCGATAGTTACTGTGATCGGGCGTAGGTGCCTTGTATAGCCATTGAGAAGGAAGGGAGTCGAAGTAGACGCCATACTGTCTGGCGCGGCGACCGAACCAGTGGCGGCTGCGGGCGAACGTGCGTGCGTGAGCGGCACTCTACGCTCATGTGTCAGTATGGCGTGATGTTTCCCGCTCGTCGGTCGCAGCTCATACCGTCGTCATCGTGACCACTGGACGCTTACAACGCAACACGTCGCCCTACTTCAGTGACATTGCTGTCTTCGCTGATTTTATTCCATCCATTGTATGTGCACCCAGACCCAGTGCGTTGGTACGCCGAGTGACGACGAGCAAGCAGTCACAATGATCAATCGCCTGGACGGGGCGACTCACGCCCTCAATCACGAATGGGACGCAGGCAGGACGTCGCCAACCTCCACCACTGTCACACCCGTCACCAAAAAATTGCCCGCTAAACCCAAGAGAGCCGAGGGTACCAAAGGCATTGGATCCAGGCGAATATTTGCACCTCACTTCAAACTACAGGTGTTGGATTCCTACAGGAGAGACTCCGACTGTATGGGAAATCAGCGTGCTACGGCCAGAAAATACGGAATTCACAGAAGGCAAATTCAAAAGTGGCTGCAAATGGAAACTCAACTACGCACAACAGTCGAAGAAAAAGAGTCGCTAGTCAGTTCATCTACGAGCAGCCCTCTCAACGTTGACAAGGACTCACCAGTGAAACTTGAGGAAAGAATTGCAATGAAACCATCAAAAGACAATATTTGTGCTTCGAAAGTGGAGCGTTTATCACCTGTTGTTACAACTACGACGGGAGCGACAACGTGCGTTGTGCCCAATCGCTGCGATCTAACTTCATCAGCACACGCGATCACTTCCTCAGATCAAATATGCTCATCGCCCGTTCAGGAAACAATACTGAACCTGAGTTCAACAAGATTGAATGGAAACGACTGTGCTAGTGAAATGCCGCACAAGCCGCCAGTGACGACAAGGAGGGCCGAGCCTCCACTTTCGCCCGGCCACGAGAGGATAACGCTGGCTGACGAGGAGGACTCCGATATTGAGGTGGACGTTGACGGCACGTCATCGGATGAGGAGACGGATGACACGGCGAGTAGCTGCTGTGATCAGGCCCTGGATCTGACGTGTTCCGGCTTGGGAAAGCGCAGATTTTTTTCGACAGAGTTCAAGTTGGGAGTTCTGGACGCGTTCTATAACGATAGCAGCTGCACGGGCAACCAACGGGCGACGGCTAGGAAGTTCGGCATCAACAGACGTCAGATCCAGAAGTGGCTGCAACAGGAGTCCGTGCTGAGGGGTGACTGCCTCGACCTGACCTGTAAGCGGCGCAAACTGGACGGCGGCGAGCAGCTGCCGCACTGCAGCAGTGCGCAGGTGCTCCAGCCGCGGCCGCTGCTTCACCAGCTGACCGCGACGGCCACTTGCTGTCCGGTCGACGTCTACTACAGGTCTCCGCCGCCGCCGCCCGCTGCGGCCTGGTCCTGCCGACTGCAGCCGCCTGGCCGCACTATCCACCGCAGCAGCCGCTATTCCTGCCCGCTGCAACCGACTACAAGCTGTTCAGGCACGACTCCTTCCTTCCACATCGCCAACACACCGAGATCAAAGTATACGGAATGTACAGGTGAAGTTCATATTTTTTATAGTCTCTTCAAAGTTCTATGTGGATTCGCGATGTCACCTTTCAGATTTTCAATCTAGTTTTATTTATTGAAATGTTCGATTCGTTTCATGAATTGAATTGAAATGAAATTTCTCAGCTCTATTTTCCTTGCCATATTTTGCAAATAATGCATATTAAACATTATGATGTTACCTCAATCCTTGCTCGTCTTTTTGCTCATGAAATATAACACTTGTTTGAGAAGATGACATTTTTTCTCTCAATGAAATTATTAGTTTATTTTTTTATATTGAGGAAAAATAAAAAATTATTTAAAAGTAGTCCTTTGTTTGCGTGAAACGCGTATCAATAAATAATGATTTTGTAGCCGTACCATATTAATTTTTAAAATAATTATTATAACTGAAACCACAACTCAAGAATAATTGAATGTAGCACGATTTTCAGATATTTTGTTCAATCTGAGTTTTTTTCGGTAATATAGGCCTACCATTCTAAAAGAATGAAAATTCTGAGGTGAGATTAATCTGATTAATTATTGATAGTCCATACAACTATATATTTTAATATTAACTTATTAAAAGTACGGTACTTCTTAAAAACTTTGTCATGTACATATTTCTTTGACATTGTAAATTAGATAGTAATATATTTATATTATTATTATTACTTTTCATGACTATTTTCATGAAAAATACAAAAGATTTTGGATTATTGAAAAAATTGAATATAATCAGGCCTATTCGATTATTATTGTTTATATATTTTTGTTATATTTTCAAAGCTATAAGTTATTATTCCACTATTACTCAAAAATTACTAAAAATTTATCCGGATTCATCATCTATAATTAAGTTACAGTTTTATTTTGATCAATTGCCTAAAGTTTGTCATTTAGATAATAGAAATTGTTTGCCGACTTACTTAGCTTCACGTATTAATTATAGATTCGTTGTACAAATACACTTGAAACAGTCAATTTTTGTGATAACAGTTAGTGCCTGATAATATTCTAATCATATAAAGCATGATTAAAGCTTCATGAGACTTTATAAGATTTAAAAGGACCTTAAACATTGGGGTGAAATTATTTCATCAATGTAGGCTACGTAAACTAAATATTACTTTATTCATTTCCTCTCATTCATATAAATTAATTAAACTTAATGGTGCCTTTAAACATCAATTTTCATCAAAATGCAAAATATATTAGTAGAAGTAAGCATTTTTTCGAATTCAAGAAGAGAAGAGATGAGACCGTTTCTATTAAATCGTAACCTGAATGGCAATAGAGTAATATAAAAATTAAATCTTAGAGTATATCAAATTAATAATAAATTCCTACTATTTTTTGCATGATAAATTTTCCAAGGAATTCAAAAAAATAGTCTATGTGTAATTGAACAAAGTATTTTAGTGTTCAATTAAAACATAGTTTATCAATCTCGAGTAATTTTCGATTTTTGCTAAATCATGTGCCAATAATTGTGTCATAGGAAATCAATTTGTATTGAAATGTCTTCCATTCACATTAAGGAATACGTAAGAAATGAAAGAAATAATTTCCAATAATAATTATTGTTTGAAAAAATTACAAATTTTCATGAATTAGCCTAGGTTTGAGGATTTAAAAAGCGCATAAAACTCAATGAACGAAACAATTCAAATTAATGGACATGTAAATCAACCAAAAAAATGTATTCAAGTTTAATCATTTTCATACAATCTTGAAACACTTTACAACTTTCCTATTAAAGCTTTCGGAAATTTATTGCAATAAATAGACAATAAGTAAATTATCGCAGCTTCTTCCCCAGTATTGGTACTTCTTGGATTTATAGTTCGGTGAAATTATTAAGTCAATTATTCCAATATTTTTCAATTGAGTTTCAAAACATGTTTCACTAATTATTCTCGATTAGAACTTGAACGTCAGAAAATAGTTTCCCAATATTATAATTCCCGTAATAATGCTTGTCAACAAAAATTTTAATTTAGGTAGTTTCGAAACAGGACATTATTAATCTGCTTTCTCAATTTCCTCACTATCTAATGTCTTATGAAAAAGTTGATACTGAACAGAATAGAGTTGTTGGGTGTATTGTAAATAAAAAAATATGATGACATTTAAAATTTGGGAGACTGTTCAGTAAAATTTCATGAATTTGATTCATCTTCTAATTTCTTAATAAATAACTGATTTGGTGGATTTTTTTGGCTTTCGCTGGGTCGATCCTCTTGAAGTAGTGATTCATTGTTTATTTATTTTAATATTATTTATTTATACTCTATTATACATTTATAATACCTACCTGGTGTAGTGAAGTATACGAACATAATTTTTAGACTGTTATGAGAGAGGATTTTACTGTCTCAAAAGTTCTATTTCGTCCAATATCATCCATTCTCCTCCTTGAAGTTATTATCTTGATATTGATGTGAATTTCATGTTTATTTTCTCTAGTATCTTCCTTCTGAAGGATGCCTTTTAGCTTATATGTCATGTTGTTGTGTAAAAAATGAGCCTTTTTTGTGACTTGATATGATGTGCCTTACAAACACAAACACATATTTGAATGAAAGTGAATTGAGCGAATAACACTATTTATCAAACTAATGTTAAGACGTAAATTTTACTTACAATTCTGAAATACTGTAAATGTGGTGGTTACTCTCGATAAAATGAGTATTGAACCAGTACAATGATTTAATATACTGTAATTTTAAAATACCTCAAGCTACATAATAAATTTACCAATCTATTTCTGGAAACTGGAATGTTTGTTTGATGTCCAGTTTCAAATATTTCTGGAGATGAAGCAAGATTTTTCTTGTAATTTCTGCCAATATACTAGATATTTTGATTTGTACTAGCTTACTAGATTATTGTGTATTTAAAGCATGTTGAATGATCTACTTGACAAAAATTTGAAATACACAAAACCGACAAAATTTTAATTTATTATAGAAATTTCGAAATTACTGTATATTAATGCCATTTTTAAGAATTTCGTGATTTTTCTTCCAACAATTTAATAATTCATTTAAATAATTTCGTTTTTGAGGACAGCAAATATTGAAAATAAATTTCAGTGAAATTATTCATGTGATTAGAATATGCAGTAAAGTTTATTTTTCCATACCTTTTGACACAGAATTATACTTAATCTGTTCATTAGAGCAGCAAATGCATTAAGAAGCAGCACAGCTATAATTGCTCAATTAAATTATTCCTTTCATAGGAACTAGTGTAATCAATTTACTAAAATTTAGATAGTTTTATACATGTATTGAGAAGTGTTCCTCCAATAATTACTCGTATATAGCAGAAATATTGTTGAAATGAAAATTATGGTAGTGCCTAAATATTGTTGAATTAGATATTAAAACAAAGAAAAGCTTTAATCTAGGTAATTACTCTTTAGTGCATAAGATCATCAAATTGTTATAGTATTGAGAATATTTAATGGAGACAATAATAATTGTATTGTACATTATGTTCTAAAATTTATAATCGTTTATATTTTAAATAAATATACAGAGTATGATTATGTACAAAAGTTTTAGTAATTTCAACTGTATCCTTTTCTTCTGATTCACATTAGACTGCAATACTAATTTCAGCTTGAGATGTATTTTTCTGTTCATTTTTGGAAAAATGATTAAAAAATTTAATATTGATACTGTTATAGGGACAGTGGCATTCATTTAATTTGACGCTTGGTATTAGATATATAGACATTTCTTGACGTTGCTGATGAACGTAGAACACGATGTTAATTAAATAATAGCTCTCTATCTATCTCATGCCAAGCGTCAAATTAAATTAATATCACTGTACAGTACAGTATATGAATACAGAATAATACAGTGTATGCTATAATAATTATAGCATAATTGAAGAATTATAGTTTTAATTTTTTTGAAGAACTGAAAGAACCTACATCCCTGTGCTGGTAATTTAATGAATTTTCCTGATGGAAGAAAGTTAAGAATTTCTTACCTTTATCCTGTGTCACACTAGTAGGCTACTTTTCTAGCTTCCATCATAGAAAGTGAAGGGTGTTTTGAAGATTTTCAATAAATTTTATAATTTAATATTCAATACAGAGAACCATTTAGAAAATACGCAGGCCGTATGTACCGTATTTGCAACAATAAAGTTGAATAATTCCGTTAATACAGATACTGTAACTGTCAACCCATAAATCACGCCTACAAACCTGTTCCTATTTCATGAATAATCTAACAAAAACCAAGTGTAGATATTGGTAAAAACTTTCAAAAATTGTGTAGTAAAATGATGATTCATTATCATTATTCGGCTAGCCTATGGTATTACAATAAAAATAAAACGATTTCTAATGAAATAATAACACAATATATTGCCTTTTTCTACTTTTGAAGAAACGATTTCTTAAATCATTTGAAAAATAGAAATACTCAACCATATGTTTGTATCAACTTTCACATTTACATTATTTGCTTGTTAATTCTTGACGCGTTTCAAGGCACTGTGCCCCATCTTCAGCGAACGCTGGTAAGACAACGCTGGTAATGATGAGTTTGAGAATCCATTCACTATGATGCAGCCGTATTAATTATTGTATAGTGGATGAAATATTAAACATTTTGAAAATGGTAAAAAGCTGTAATAACAACAATTCATTTCTATTATAGTCCAGATGCCGTAGCAAATTGAAAGAGCTATAGGCTGCACGGCCTATTTACATTTTTATGCTGATTAAAATAAAATGATAATTTATTGGTTTGTCAGTTATAAAACCAATTCTTGATCAAACATGACCTCTTGGATGAGGATCGATCAATTTTCTATAGAGAAAAAATGCGTCATTTCACTGTGATGAATTCATGACAGTTCAATACCTACACGGGTCGAAGAGGTAAAGGTTATAAAGCGATCTAAATTTAGAGGACACGTAAGATACTCTAATGTGCAAAACTTCAGACCATTTTGCTACTTTGGCAAGGTGTCATTGGCACTGGACACGTGTTACAAAAATAAACAGCTAATTCTCGGTACCACACTACAATAATTGTTTATTTTTTCGGGTGCACACAGTTATCGTGCCTTTGAACTACAGTATTCATATTCAAAGCTGAGATCGGCAAAATGATCATTAATTAGTAAATTGAACCATAGAGAAGCTATACTCTCTTACTAATCTGTTCTCTGTGGTTTAACTATGTAGGCCTAGTCACATTCGTGTTTTTTTTTCAAATTGATTTAAAAAAAAACTTATTTGATGAAACCCATTTTTGAACAGGAGAAATCGTGTTGCAATTTCTTCTCCACATGAAATAATTTTTAAAAATGTATAATTATTTTTGATCCAATAAGACACTATTCAAACTCTGCATTTTTCATGTAATACAACATGAATTAGATTAATGATGATTGTCTATGATTGAATTCATAGTAGTTATGAACAAGTTATTTCCGTGAATTAGTTTTCACGTAGAGTTGAATTTAAAAATGGTATTTTCAACGCGTTTGAAAAGTATTTTTCGAGCGAAAAAACACTAGAGAATTGAAAGTAATTCTCTAAAAAAAGTTTTTTGCTAATGGAAAAAACAATAAAAAATGACATATTCATACAGTGAATAGGTATTTACATCAAAATGATAAATCTTATATAAAGCAATAAAAATTAATATTGTAGCTTTTGCCAACAAAACGTTTTGAGCACTGATGGCAAAGAGGAATAAAAAAGCATGTAACTAAGAAAGAAGAAAGAATATTTATGAGTTTTGTAAATAATGAATTTGTAGTTATTGCTAATAAGCTATTGAAAATAACTTCAGTAGCAATTATAAATAAAGTGATAAAATAATGATCAATCAATGTAGGTATGTAGTGTTGAAATTGAAAAATCAATATTTTAAAAATATTGAAGAATTCAAAACAGAAAGATATTTAAACATTAAAACAATTCATGAAAGTAGACAATCTGAAATACAATTTGTTAGGAGCACATGATAAAGTAACAAAGTAATTGAAAGAATATTATTAGATTTTTAAAAATAATAAGATTGAAAGAATGTATGTCCTTATATTGTGAAAGTTCCATACCTGTATTATACAGTAATTATGAACTTATTTATGACCATAATTAGTGTTTCAGTGATTTAGAAAACTAGTCTTTTATATTACCTACTAAGAAAACCATCTAGAGCTGTATTTAACATTTAATTGGATATTTTTAAAAGCGTTTGGGTTGATCAATTCTCTCGTCAAATTCCATCCAATAAAATAATAATAATATTTATGATAACTTATGAGATACCTACACACTAGATACTAAACATACATTGTTAAACTTATATCGCAGCAAACCATTACGGTAATTTTTTACATTGATCTATTTTTAACCTAGAATACCCGCGCCTACAGTTTTGTGGGTGATCCATGATGATATTCTCCACCAGCACAATGAACTTTACCAGTTGATGACATTGTTCTAAATTTATGAAGGAATCAGATGTCAGATCCAGATTGGAGAGGGAATTCTACTAGGCCTATTATATTATACTGTTTCCTTTCAATGATAAAGCTGTATTTACAAAAGCTGTGTCTCCATTTGCTTATGAACACAGAATGAAATTCTACTAGGTACTGTACTTGTTGTAGAACAGGAACAATGATATGGATGATTGTGTGTAAATCTCTATTACTCGGAATTGTTAGTTAAGCAGGCGAGAAATAATATTCCCATGATTTCAACACATCTATGAGTCATTGCTCTACCATAAATATAGAAAATGCTTGAGAGTCAGTAATGCATTCCAAATAAATGAAATCATTTAGCGTATGGTACACTGCAAGAAAACATAAAGCAGTGCAAGTAACATGTACAATACTAAAATTGTGTACAGTTTTCACATTTCATTTTTTAGAATAATAATAATATTACTTGGTGCAATCAACATGTTGAAAATTTTATTATGACTGAGGGAATATTCTGATGAGCAGCATTTACATGAGTAAGCATCATTTTTCTGAGGGCACAGACAATGTAAATCTGTGCTGAGTTAATCTGATTTACATTATCTGTGCTGGGGTGATGTCCACATGAGCTCTAAAGGCTTGTGCGTGGGTAATGATAGGTGATTTATTGTGTACAATATCAAGGTAGGTACCTAAATTATAGCTTATATTCCAGTAGCCTTCTTGAAGTTGAAACAAAGTTGCAATGAATTGTTTAGAAGTTCCATCAGGACTAAAAATGAGTATTTTGATAGTTGATAAATTATTGGCATACTATTAGAATAAATTATTATTTAGCATTTAAATAAAATAATTGCAAATGAACATTCATTTCTTATACTGAGAATTTTGTGTTTACCGCCAAGATAGAATGGTTGACTTTTCCTCGAGCAAGTGCTGCTCTGGTGGTCCTTATTTGAACTAGAAATACAGATCAGCTGATCAGCAAGCACACAGACACACAAACATGTGCATATTCATCATCGGTGGCGAGTGGATGTTATTAGAATAATTGTGTAGAATATTAATATTATTTTCTCTTTTAATAAGTATTCTTCTAAAACTTCTTTACTTCATTAAGGAGCATGAATTATCTTCAATCATTATCCCGTAATGTTTCACCAAGCTACTCGGTTTTCAGTAAATTCCAGCAGGTTAGTAATGAGTGATAACCTTGATCTGTTCTATTTTGTATTATTTTATTATGAAGAACGCTATTTATGAGTTACAATTGAAGTGAACAGTAATTTTCAATGCGTTATCAAGTTACAAATTGGGATCCATTAATTTATTTTACCGTATTCAAAACATCATTATTATTGTTTTATGTACTTTGAGGTTAGGATAATTCTGTGATGGCTGCTAGCAGAGATATTATTTTATATTCAGTATTCAGAGCAGCTGCTGGTTGCATGTAGCATGGGTTTTTATCCTAATACCATAATAATTCAGGTATAAAATAATTGAAATTTCAATGAACACATTGTTCATCGCTAAATAAAAATTGAAATTAAATTTTCAATATCAGAAAGATGTCGTGGAATGGTTGCTTTTCATTGTGGAGTGCCACGGAAATGATCTCGAATCCTATTTTTTCCAGAATTCGATGTTGTGGTATTTTACTCTTGAGCACTCTAATGCCGGGTTTCACCAAGATTGGTCAAATATTTAACAATGTTCAAACGCATCAACAAGTAAAAAGGTTATAATCACACTAGGCCTTTGCAAAAATTTGACCGTCATGTTTTTAGTTGCCACAGAAAATTGATCTGTGTGCATCGGTGCATTGCTATATTCAGTATTTAGTATTTAAAATATAAATAATATTCGCATTTTATCCGGCTGTTTATGTATGAAAATTCCAATCACTTAAAAAATTCATTATAAAAGATCAGCTGCAATTTCAGTTCCTTTGCAACAACTTCTTTACCGTGAGTGCCATGGCCTCATGAATCTGATTTACTATTTTTTGTTCCTGTAGGCCTATCTAGGATTGTTTTTCTATTCGGGCTATAGGTATTTTTGTTTTTCTAAGTAGACTTCCTCCTGCTACTATTTTTATTTAAATCTTATTCAGTTAGCCTTATGGATGGGTTTAACGATTCTAATAGACTTTCTACTTACTGGAGGCAGGTTACTAGAATCCTATCTACTTATCTATAAACCTGTAATTTGCCTCTAGTAATCAGAACGTCTACTAGAATCGTGAAACCCAGCCATTAATGTTTTTTATTCATCTCTATCAGATGAGCAATTAAAAAAAAACTTACTTGTATAAATGCTCTAGTCTTTTGCAGTGAATCGCAACCTCAGTTTGAGCTCTGCAGTTTTCTGTGAAAATGAAAGCAAAAGCGACGATGAGCTGATTCGGGATCCTTCTGTGGACAGAACAAAGGAAATTCCAGTGGAAACCAGTATAAGATACATGAACAGCAAAGGTAAATTCACTTCTATATTTTATTTGGATTACTCAATTTTAGTTGCCTATTTTGCCAATTTTAGTTGTCAACTATATCAATTGATTTTAATAGGAACCATTTTATTGATTGAAAAATTGAGACAATTTTTGACGATTGATTGCGACCAAACGGCTGATCTAACGTTTGACGCGTCATTAAATGCAGTATTTTGAGATTTTCAATTTTTTACTGAATAATATTTTTTGCAGGATGTATCATTTTCGAGTTAGAAGCAAATAAACTGGAAAAATGTCAAAAAACACAGTTTTTGGGCACAAAAATGTTAGCACAAGGGAACTTTGATGATATCATGTATGCCCACCCCTAGGTACCCCTGAAAATCCTCATTTTCGCTGGACAATAAATACTTGCATTAAGGTTCTGTGCATATTGCAATATTTATAAATAAATCAATCAAATGGGTCCTATTAAAATCGATTGATATAAACTTAGTTGACACAAATGTATTCATTTATATGATAATTTTATGTTCCCTAGGCACCTATTAGTCTCCCCTCAAAATCCCTATTCGTCCCAGATTTATGGAAGCTCAAATATACAATTGCACTAGACTACCATCAAGAGAGTTTTAAACGAACGGGTCAACTCAGTTCCTGCAATTCAAATAAAAATTTTATTTTCAAAGGAGTCATTTTCTTCATGTCATTCTCATTATTGTACTTGATTACTTGAATGAACTAGTTTTTGCTTATCGTTATCAGGAGATTAGATGCGTTATCTTATGATTATCATAATCCATATTATTATTATTCACATATTCATGTGGACGCAAAGGAATTGAGAAACTGGCCTGTTTGATATTACATATTAATTTGATGTTAGGCCTATAATAGTTTTGGCCACCAGAATAGGAAATCTGTTATTTAATGAGAACCGGATCTGTATTCGTATTGATAAATTGTGTTGATATTATTCAGAAAAAATGTGTTGTCTAAGCATTGAAAAAAAGTTGGAATAAGATTTAAAACGAATTTCATGACTATTATGCTCTATGGAATGTTTGTAAGAAATTCGGGGCAGTAGTGCAAAAGACTCTTACTTTTCTATATTTCTATGTTGATAATATTGTTTTTAGCCTATTATTCCTTATTGAAAAATTTTATGGTAATTTACTAATTTACAACTGCTGTTTCCTTTTATCAATAATTTTGTGAATTAATAAATTTAATTTTGAGATGAACCACACAATACTAACCACCTTGGGTTGATGTGAATAAAGGATCCATCAAATTATTGGTATTATAGCATGCAACTTATTTAGCGACAGTTCAACAATAGCTCAGCCTCTGAAATTGAATTTCATCGTACCGTATCCTGGTGGAATTGAGTATTACTTTCAGCATGTGTGATACAAATTTCAATTTCATAGTGTATTATACATCATTGTTTGGGCAAAAACTTTGTGTTCTGGAATTTTTTCGTACCTTGTTACCTAGAAGCCCCACCAACGAACATCATCAAACATTGATTTCCATTTTTCAGCATATCAGATGACTTATGGTGATGAACCAGTTTGGAAGCAATATCGCAGAAATTTCAAAGGACAATTTACTCCTAGAAAGACAAGAAAAACTTGTATTGTGAGTATAACACATATTAGTTTAAACGCTCTATATTCGGTGCTTCTATGAAAATAAGGCTTCTCACTTTACTGTAAGCCACAATATTCCACCAATAATTACTGAGAGATGATTCATTATAATTTATCTGGACTCTACTACCTGTTAATGTAAATTGTAAGTGACTATTATTGTAATCTCTGATCGAATCATTCAAACTTTGTAAACTGATTGAAATATGATATAAAAAGCATATATAGTCAAATAAGCAACAGGCGTGGTTTAATAGAAATTGTGAAAGAGCTAGGCGTAGGATGTTTAGTTTACTTAATTTGTTCAGAAAATCTGGTAGTATCTCAATTAAAAATGATTATTTGAACGCAGTTAGAGAATATAAAACTCTCTGTTGTGAGAGAAAAAAAGAGTATTACGTGGATGTTAACAATAAGTTTCGAAATGTGAATAATTCTAAAAACTTCTGGGACCTTGTAAATATTTTTAAGAGTAGTCGTTCTGCTCAGGCCGTTGCCATTAAATCAGACATGTGGATAAATTATTTTTCAAACTTATTTACACCTGTTAGACTAAGTGACCCCGTTTTATATGCAGCACCTTGCGTCGAAGTAGAATCTTTAGATAAGGAAATCGATATGATTGAACTAGGCGTTGTTATTGCAAAAATGGGTAATGGTAAAGCACCTGGAGAGGATAGAATTACAGCCGAATTTTATAAAAAAGCTCCAGAGAGTTTTAGAGTACTGTTGCTGAGATTATTCAACAATATTTTCACCTATGGAGTCATACCGGAATCTTTTAAAAATGCGATTATTTTCCCTCTTCATAAGAAAGGTGACCCTGCCGAGGTATCAAATTATAGGGGTATTTCATGTATGGATATTATGACAAAACTTTTTATGGGCATTATGTGTAATAGATTAGTCAAGTGGGAGCAAACAAGAGGTATTATAAAAGAGAACCAGGCAGGCTTTCGTGCTGGTTACTCGACTGTTGATAATATATTTGTTCTCCATAGCGTTGTTAGTTACTTTTTGCAAGTGAAAAAAAGAAAGCTGTACAGTTTCTTTATTGATTTCAAAGGAGCTTTTGATAATGTTGATAGGAATGCGTTATTTTTTAGACTCCATGAAATAGGTTTATCTAGTAAATTCATAAGCATTTTAAAAGGAATTTATAGTGATAATAAGTGTAGAATTTGGTGTAACAGCGGCAAAGGTCTGTCAGCTGAATTTACAATAAATAGCGGCGTAAAACAAGGCTGTTTAGCCTCCCCACTTTTATTCTCTCTATTTGTACATGACCTTTGTGATTTTATAGGTGGAGGAGTATCTGTGGGTAACCTAGACATAAATGGGCTCATGTATGCAGACGACGTCGTTATATTAGCTGATACTCCGACTCTTATGCAAAAAATGATAAATAGATTAAGAAGTTTCTGCATTAAATGGAATTTGGTTGTAAATATGAATAAATCCAAAATTGTTGTTTTCAGGAGAGGGGGTAAACTTAGAAAAAGTGAAAAATGGTTCTACGGAGATGAGATTGTGGAGATAGTGAATCACTATAAATATTTGGGGGTAATATTTACTTCATCTCTTTCACTGAGGAAGCACTTTGATGATAGGGTTACAGCAGCAAGGTTTGGTATTAATAGTGTCTGGAGAAACTTGATTATGAATGATTCAGTGCCCCTTTCAGCTAAATGGCAGGTTTCCAGTGCTGCATGTAAATCAACCGTCACCAATGATGACCAAGTGTGGGGTTATATTCAGTTTGACCAAATTGAGAAATTTCAAAAATATTTCATAAAAGGTTATTTGGTCTTCCCAAAACACCCCAGACTATGTAATTTATTTAGAATGTGGATTGGAGCTGATGTGGATCTACACTTTTAGGCTTCATTTGAATTATGTTTCTAAAGTATTCAACATGCGAGAGAGTAGGTATCCACGCAAAATTGCCTATGAATTTTTTATTAGGAAATGCGGTTGGTATAAGGTTTGGATAAGTCTCTGTCAGAGTTATGATATACACATAGAGTGGTCTGATAACACAATACAAGTGGACAGGTGGTTAAACTCCATGAACCAAATGCTATTAAAAGTAAGTCAGAAAACTTGTATGGCATGGAGAGAGCGTGCGGATCGGTCAGTATACCATAGTATGTACCCTTCTTTACTGATAAATTTAGGAGACCGTACTTATTTGAGTGACTCTTATAGAAGAAGCGTCATGAATTTAATTTTTAAAGCAAGAGCATCTATGCTTCCACTAAACTTCAGACCTGATAGGGAAGAAAATAGGCATATGTGTTCCTTGTGTAACAGTAGAGAGCGTGAGAATATGGTCCACTTTATGGGTAGATGTAAAGTACTGGGAGCGATAAGACAGAATTGGTTTGGCTGCGCATACAACATGAGTGAGGACTCAATAATTAGTTATTTGAATGGAAGAGATTGGTACCGCCTTGTTGGTTATCTTAGGGATGCACTGCGTTACAGGGAGTGGTTGATAAGGGAATTCAATACCTGAATTTATATAAGTTGGCTAATTGAATATTATTTTATTGCCAAAGTAGGCTTAATCAACTTAGTTTTCGATTTAATTTGTTGTTTATTTATTAATCTGAATTATTATTATCGTTATTATTTATACATTTCAGAAAATTAGAATATTATTGTACATTATATTAACCGTTTGTTAGAGTACTGGCCTAATTATTTATTACTGTATTGTCTTATTCTTTAGTTAAATTTAATCTTCAATTGTTTATATGCTAGCCAAATAAGGTAACCAATTAATAAAATGAATTATCACTGCTATTAGTATTAAAAAAAGGGTGTTAGTCATACAGTAGGCTATAGGAGTTTGATAAGAAGTTATCTGTTATCTCTTTTATTAATTCAATCAAAGTGGAAGGAGATCCATTTATTTTTATTTTTCTTACTGTTACAAGATAAGACGCGGTGCAGCGATAGTTTTACAACTTGTTTACAAAGTTTGGTGAAATGCGCCTATTTTTAATCTGTAGGAAGAACTATACCTGTAAAATTTTTAGCTAATAATCAAAATTATTATCATGGGTTGTTCTTTTCAAGGCAGATAAGGCATCACTGTATTATTGAGTAAATGATATCAACATCAACTCGACTGACGGCCTCGGCCAAGTCTATGATGATTTTTGTTTGCTAAATGTACTGTACTTATAATATTATTATGTCTTCTAAGGAAAACTTTATAAAAATTTATTCTGTACAATATTATTATGTATGTTTGTTTTGGTTCGAATAAATCATCTTTCTATCTATCTATCTATCTATCTATCTATCTATCTAAATATGATATAAAAGAATTGGATAATTCATTTTTAAATCATTCAAATTTATGACTGGTCAATTAAAAAATATTTTTTTCTGAAGATGATGCCCACATGTCTTAGGCATGGATTAGTTTTGGTCATGGGAAGGGTGAGAATGATGATGATAATGATTATGAAGTATGAATTCAACGAGTACTTTTGTATTTAAAACTGTATTTAAATAATTTAACGTGCATTGCTCGACTTGAAAGAAGCTTTGCTTATGTGCCTTTAATAACTCCAATATCTTTTTATGTTTCCGTTCTACAACTTGGGTTTCAAACACTACAAGGGTCCAAAACGAACAATTTTAATTACTTCAATCTACTTCTGTGTATAATCATTCAATTCTTTTCAAAAGGAATTAATTTTTCAATCCATACTATGAATTTTTCAGAGGAAAGGAGAAATTTCAACTGGTAACCCGTGTCCTATCTGCCGCGATGAGTACCTAATTCCACATGAGACGAACGTAAAACTGCTACAACAGTTCATTTCTCCTTACAACGGCATTATCCTCAAGCCATCGTGAGTTGAATAATCATCACTAAATTCATCATTAGGCATAGAGATTAAAATATTATTCTATTGTGAAAATAATATTAATAAAAATTTCAGTTGTTTATTTTACAGTGAAAATAAAAAATTTTATAAAAAGAAAATCAATATAATTTGAAATTTTCTATATTTTGATTCTCACCCAGTTCTAATACTGAGTGGCTTAAACCAGATTTTGCATATTCATGTATGATTGCATTTGAATTTGGAAATAATTACTTCAGTTGTTTTTTTCTTGCAATTTTGGACTTATTGCTGGGTAATTTAATCACAGAACAAATATATAAAGAATAACAATGTATACAAAGAATATTATAGAAATAGAATGTATTAGAATTTTCTCAAATACCTGTTCCAATGCTCTTTTGAAAGTATGTCCACTTGGAAAGCTATTAAAATTGGTATGGTTTGATCCAGTTCCATTTAAATACCGTGTGAAAAACGGTAACCCCGATATTTGAAGCCCTCCATTAGAGCTGTCTAGAGTTCAAGGCTTTCAGTCCCATTCAATCAAATGTAAAATCACGAACCATTGATTATTTTGAATATATATTTTTTTAAATTAAATTCTCTTAATTCAACTTTAATGTAAATGTATAATTGATGATTGTCGGTCAGTTGCATGAAAATCCAATTGAATTTGAACACCGTGAAATGGTGTCATTGACGTGTGTCTCGTTCATTGGTTCTCTTTGTATTAGTTCCATTGAATTACATCATTTTACGGCAGTTGAAATCAATTGTATTTACATGCAAAAATTTTTTGTGGTGATGCCACATAACTAAATGTATAGCCTATGCTCACACATTGCTATCGAGTGGAATATCGAGGGATAGATATATGAAACGGTTTATTATTATTAAATACTTCTTCTCTTGCAGGAAAACTGGCGTATGTCGTAAACAATACATAAAATTGGAGGTTGCTATCGAGCGTGCGAAGGACCAAGGACTGATCACATTTGATGTGCCATTCAGAACATACAATTACTCAGATTACAATATCAAAGTGTAGAACTTGTCAGTAAAATGGAGGAGCAAGAAGCGTCGTTTGTAATAATTGGAGGAGGTATAGCTGGTGTATCGTGTGCCGAGGGACTGCAGTGTCTGTGTCCAGAGGAGAAAACAATTCTACTGACTGCTTCGCCGGTTGTGAAGAGAGTCACCAATGTGGTCCCTTTGACAAAGATGTTGGCCAAGTTCGACGTCGAAGAAATAACTCCTGACAGCGTTGAACAGGAATCATTGATCGTAATACAAGACCCAGTTGCAAGCATCAATTCTTCTAATCACACAGTTACTAGTATTTCTGGACGAATCTTCCGTTATAAAAAGTTATGCGTTTGTACCGGCGGTGTTCCAAGATTGATATCGACCAATGAATACGTGATTGGCATCAGAGATACAGAATCGGTTGCTAGTTTTCAAAAACGGGTTGCCAACTCGCAAAGAATCGTTGTGGTGGGGAATGGCGGCATCGCTACAGAAATCGTGTATGAACTTACTGGTGTTGAAATTGTTTGGGTCATCAAAGACAACCACATATCGGCTCCTTTCATAGATCCAGGCGCAGCCGAGTTCTTTCAGGATTCACTGAAACAGGGAAAATTGAAAACTGAAGATAAAAAGCCGATAAAAAGAAAAGTGTACACAGTTTCTGGAGCGGAAACAGTGTCTGGTGGAGCTGCTTTAGGTCCAGATTGGCACACGAATTATAATCTTCACGGCAAATCATCTTTTAAAAGTAAAGTCAACGTTGAATATAATTGTGAAGTGAGCGCAGTTCTGAATCCTGACGAAGTCGATGAGTCTTGTAAAATTGTGGATGAAAAATGGCCGGTTTATGTAAAATTGACAAATGGTCGAACATATGGATGTGATCTTATTGTTTCTGCCACTGGTGTTGTGCCCAACAGTGATATTGTGTTTACGGATGGAAAGCAGTTTGATTTAGCAGAGGATAAAGGCATCAGAGTGAACGAGCAAATGGAAACAAATGTGATGGATATCTTTGCCGCTGGAGATGTTTGCACTCCAGATTGGGAGCTGGCCCCGCATTGGTTCCAAATGCGACTCTGGACTCAGGCACATCAGATGGGCAGCTACGTTGCTAAAACAATGCATGCTTCCCTCATCAACCAACCGGTTCTACAAGATTTCTGTTTTGAACTTTTCACTCATGTTACAAATTTTTTCGGATACAATGTTGTGATTCTGGGACTTTTCAATGCGCAAAAACTCGGGCAGAACTATTCGTGCCTGTTACGCGTTACGCCGGGTGTTGAATATTTGAAAATTGTTATGAAAGAAGGACGCATGCAGGGAGCTGTTCTTATTGGCGATACCGATCTGGAAGAAATGTGTGAAAACCTCATTTTGAATCAGCTAGACCTTACGAATCTTGAAAATGATCTTCTTAATCCTGATATTGATATGGATGATTATTTTGATTGATATCGTAAACCATTATTAGTACAGTATGGATTGAATGTTTTCCAAAGTAGTTTTTGCTTCTACATAAAATTAATATTTAACAGTTGTAAATTTTATTTTCAATCCTGTAAAATATGAAGTTGTTCAAAGTCGGCTGATTAGCCATTTAACAATAAATTTCTACAAAATCTCATAGGTTTTTTACATTTGAGTAATTGTGAGTGCTCGATGATAATGGACACCCAGCTATAACCTCGTGAGACTGGAGAGGTTCAGTAGCTTAAACCTCAATAGCTCAATGATTTGTCTGATCTAGCCTTGCTCGTTCACACCTTCACTAATCAGGTCATTTAGGCTATAGTTATAGTCCACCTCTAACTAAAGCTCCAATCAACTCGTATGGTAGATGATTTTTCTAGTAGATAGAATAAAATAGGAAAAATATTGTTCTATTAAAAATTATATTACCTTAAAACTATTATTCAATTAGAAATTAATATATTACCTTAATCAACTCCTAGAAAGGCTGCTTGACAAGGTACGTAATTGTCTACAGGCATGCGTCATTTTTTTTAATTTGAAAGGAATAACAATACTAAATTGGACAATAGAATTTACAAATATAAATACTCAAATTATCGTAATTAAAAACATACATTAACAAGGTAATCAACTCAAAAATAAACATTGAATGACTTGGAATGCAACGAATTGTTTGATTCATAGTATGTAAATTATATATATATATATATATATATATATATATATACACAGGGTGTCCCAAAAAATAGTGATGCCAGTACTACCACGGTATTCTACAAGTCAAAACAAACAGAAAACGTCGTTGGCAAAATTCTGATTTCTCCTTAGTTTACCTGTAATCCGCCATTTTGTGTTTTTAATATTTTTCATCATATCTCGTTAAAAAAACAAGATTTTCTTATGAAATTTGGTAGGGGTATAATTAAAGGTGTGGTTTACAAAATAAATATATCAATAAATTTCAATATCTGTTTTTCCAAAATGGCGACCGCCTAAACTTTTCAATTCGATTTTGCTGGAGAAATATTGCTTTTTATGATAAAACGTTAAATAACAAAAATGTAGAGAATTTTATTCTGAATAAAATGGTATATAATTTTAAAGAATCGGATAATAAATAACCGAGATATGGCTATTTGAAGATTAGCACTTCTGTGTTTCTTCATTTCTTCAGCAGAGAGACATGAGAATAAATTTATGAATGCAAAACATATGTTTGCCTGTCTTGAACGTTCTCAAATTTACTACTGTAAATCATATTTTCACATTCATGAAATTCATCAATTGGTTGTTCCAAACAATAATAAATTGAGAACGTTCGAGTGACAAAGATAGGCAAACATATGTTTTTCATTGAAGAAACACAGGAGTGCTAATCTTCAAATAGCCATATCTCGGTAATTTATTATCCGATTCTTTGAAATTATATACCATTTTATTCAGAATAAAATTCTCTACATTTTTGTTATTCTACGTTTTATCACAGAAAGCAATATTTCTCCAGCAAAATCGAATTGAAAAGTTTAGGCGGTCGCCATTTTGAAAAAAACAGATATTGAAATTTATTGATATATGTATTTTGTAAACCACACCTTTAATTATACCCCTACCAAATTTCATAAGAAAACCTTGTTTTTTTAACGAGATATGATGAAAAATATTAAAAACACAAAATGGCGGATTACAGGTAAACTAAGGAGAAATCAGCATTTTGCCAACGACATTTTCTGTTTGTTTTGACTTGTAGAATACCGTGGTAGTACTGGCATCACTATTTTTTGGGACACCCTGTATATATATTAAATTGGAAAATTATTTCAATGTTTTTAAAGACGAACATGTCTATAAAATGCTATATTTTTTAAACTGACATTTCTATTAATTTGAGAAGGCCTATTGCAGTTTAGTTTTACCATCTTAATTGGATTTTTTAGAATTTTAGTCAACTGGAACGAGAATTGGTCATGGTTTGGATTGATGTCTTCCAAGTATGGTATAGATTTTAAAGAATTCGTTGAAGATTATTAAAAATTAAATACGAAAAGATTTTTACTAGTTTTTATCTTGTTTATTAAGAACAAAGTAAGAGAGATCAACCATACTATATAATCTTGGAGTGGATTTTTTTTCCCCTATAAAAATAGATAAAAAATTTATTCAGTTACCGTACCGTACTTGACAACAAAATAAGGTGAAATTTGCATTAAGATATTGTCATAAAGTTACATCTATCAAGTGAATAATATTTTGTATAGAATAATAAATAGTAAGTTATATATTTATATTACTTATACGTTACATAAAACGTGCAAGTATATGAGTGTTAGAGGAGACTTATTTCGTCAATTTGATAAGTGAATTCATTAGAATTTTAACTTTTGTAGAGTTCAATTGGCTCCAAAATAATTTAAAAGCAAAGTTGCCTGGGGAAGCTCAGTAAATAGCCTAAATAGCTAGAAAGCCGGAGATCTGGTTGATTCTATTCAAAGACTCATGTCAAATAAATGAAAAATATCAAATATGAATAATAATAATAATATCAATTCAAATTCTCTAAGACTTTATTTATTGGTTTGAAGGCTTTTCAGAGGATTCAAATTGATTAGGCTATTCCTATTTGTTGTCCTGGTATGCTATGCCAATTACTAACTCTTTTGTAAGAAAATATAAACTTGATAATCTACTAGTTGATTTTAACTAGTCTACTGAACAGGCAGAGTGAAATAAATAAATAAATAGAACATAATTATTATCTAACAATGATAATTGAAAAATTCTTTAAAGGGAATGAATAATTGAATTCATAAAATTCAATATGGTATTCCTGTCTACTTTCATTAGTTTTATAACAGGTACTTTGCAAACTGAAATACTCACTTATTAAATTCCAAGTCGATTGAAGTTTGAACACTATCGCAATGTATTAATCAAAGCAATATTATCAGAACTTGTCAATTTATTTTTAAAATGACTAAAATGGTACTGTACCGCTTCTTCAAATTTTTTGAAATCTGTGCCAGTAACCGAGTAGTAGGGCTACCATCCTGCTGCTGGATTTACTAATACTAAACTGTTATGATAATTATTATAAAATTAGTTTTATAAATATTTTTTAAAATAAATTTGAATTTTGTTTAGATAGAATTGAATATTAAATTATAAGAAATTCCAGTTCGATTTTTATGTTACCAACTGCAGAAAGTGAACTGAAATGGGCAGACGACAGAATAGTTGGTTTGGTTTTGAATGGGTATCAAAATCAAAGCTTGTTGCCAAAAGAAAAACTTTGTGAACGTCTTTTGACCTTTTTCTGTTACCGTATTCCTTTTATCGGTGTTACCGTATTATTTTTGAAATTGATAATTAATTTCTTGAGAAATTTGTATGTTACTTGTGGTTTATTCCTATCATGGATTTGAACAACGAGATTGATACCGCTCTCCTCATTGCTGATGATAAACAGGTTTGATGTACTGAATAAAAGTCAACTACCTTCATTATTGTTATCTTTTGTGTATTTGGATGATTGAAATAGAATGACATTGAACTCTTCAAAATCTTTATCTCTTCTACTTTTATTATTGAAGATTGAAACAGCTTTACTCAAGCTCTGTGCATAACATAGCTTTTTCATTACCAATTTAAAAATATAACATTCAGTTCAATTTCCCTTCTTTTAATGATCATGAATTAATAATTTATTTCTGTTATCACAAAATAGGCATCCTATTATAATATTTGACACAGCCTAGATTTATGAATTTACGTCAGAGAGTTTGAGGTTAGATGACACTAACATGTGTAAAAAACCTTTTATCTTAGAAAGATAATTGGATTCTAATTACTGTATTTGTTTTTGGTGGAGGTCTTGAAGTTTAGACACCGGTTAAAATTATAAATTGCATGCTTTTTAAAGATTCATTGAATGAATAAAATGAATTAAATTTTGAAAATGATAATAGGCTATGTTTTTTTTTTGTTTTACAGAGGTTTGCTGGTTTGATATTAACTTTTAGTCGGTTTAGAATGTTGAAATTTATTTCCCCGGTGAACATATTGCATAATATTATCTTACTATAAATTATGAAACAATTAATACTCAACTATTCAATTTTCGAATTCTTGTGACTTGTCTAATCCATACCTCGTAGCTAATTTCCTTACTAATTTTGTATTTTGCAGATTGGTAGTTCTTCCTCCACTAAGTGTTATAACATTGTAAATGATAAAAACGGTAGAATTAATACTCATGGGTGTGTGCAAAAAGGATTCTTTAGCATGGTGAGTTTCTTTTTATGATGTTATTTGACTTCTGAAATTGCCTGAAACTTTCTTAAAACTCACTAAAACCACCACTCCTCTCAATGTTTTGCTTCTTGAGTTCATAATCCACTGACAAATTAGTATGTATTTCAATATTTCATTCAAGAACGCTACTGAACAAAAAATATTCAATCACTTAAAGGGGATATGGCTGAAATGGTTACCGTAATAGTTAGTTGCGATCGACTGACGTTGAATAGTCTAAAAATATATTTTCAGGTTAATTTTCTCCTTTCTCTAATGTTTAGGATTTGTGGTCTGCAGCGTTGATTTAAGAAATCAATAAAACAATTTCTGACATCTCAGACTTTGGAACCTACTTAGATTGCAAATTAAAATTCTTGGTTCGAAATTATTATTGTATAATAAGTCTCGGGCTCATTTTAAGCATCGTTCTCCCCAAAAGAAATCACTGAGTAATAATTATTGGGATGTAGTCAGACTTGACTAAACACTTAATCTTATTTTTCAAGTTTGTTAATGTAAAAAATGTAAGCTCAATGAATCCTGTAATTAAGATTGACCAATGCAGAGTGCACTTGTTAGCGCGTAAATTTTAGAATCACGTAGAATAGCAACATTGTTTTTTAAAGAGGTTCAGGGTTGAAGCTCATGGTATCATGCTCATTGAAATGTTTTATTGATCTATCTTGAAAATTGTCTTGAAAATGTTTCATTGGTCCGTCCAATTTTGAAAATTGGATTAGGAAATTAATTTCCAAATCAATTGGGGATATCGAAAATTATGATAAAATTATCTAAGCAATTATTATTATCCTGGCTTTTGGAAATAAATATTATTAAATGGTCTGAAAATATATCAATATTTCTGTTACTTATTATCTGTAAAAATAATAAGACATTGAATTATCAGAGCGACACAATCAGATGTGCCATTTCAAATATTTAATCTATGTGTTTTATTTTCACACCCTTGGAAACAATTTCCCAATCAGTTGGTCTGCTATGGCTTCCTACTAATGATGAATCCTTTATAATTCCAATTAAATTGTGTGCGTTTCAAGTAGTTGAAAATAGAAACTCATGCCAAAGGTCGATGGCAATATCTCTTATTTAGATTTTTCTTGATTATTCTCTAGAAGTTTTCAGTCAGTTTGTTTATAATTCTAGTGTCAATTCAATCATATTCTACTTGATACTCCCTCATGGGATTCGTTCTCTATTTGACTGAGAACTCACTGTAGTAATTTAGTGTACAATTTAATGAATATTAATCTGATCTGTGTGATTTCTTCTACTTGTACGGTTGAGACATCACAATTGATCAGACCAAAATCTTTGGATTGATTTTTAGATGAATGAATATAATCATCATTATTCCAGTAATCAAATAAAAAATCCAATTTTCATTTCTAAGAGAGACCTCTCCTATAAATAAAAACTAATAACCTAAATTCTATCTATTACTGTATATTAAATTTTTTGGCGCATTCCTTTCTACTGTGTTTCAACCACTGCGAGATCTGATGTGAAATCTAGAGGAAGCTCACCCTGATAAAAGTCTGTTGCAATGATACTGTAGGCTATTCCCAAACGATACAATACTCAAATTTTGCAAAGAGGCGCTTTGCGCTGCACGGGGTAAACTCGTTCTATCTGAAAATCAAAATCAAATCATATAATGTACAGTATTTCAATATCTTAAATTACTTTCAATGATATTCTATAAGTTTATAACAGCGTTACTATTATACAGCATGTGTTGTAACTCTCTGAGAAAACCTCTAGGTGCTATTTTACTAATAAAAACAAAGAGAAAAGTGTCCACAAAAGTTTGAGGAAATCTTTGCTACAGAGATAATAATAGCTGAATATTGCAGATTTTCTACAAATGTACAATTGTAAAGATTTTTGGTAGTTCATTTAAGTATTAAATGCTTAAATTTATTTTACATTTTACCGAAGTCTTATGTAACAAGGCAGAAAAAAATTGATTTCTCATGTTGAGAAGCTTAAATTATAAACTTGATAGGTTGATTGATAACTTGATTCTAAATCAATTTAGTTTGATATCAATTTGATTGATTTGTGGAATAGTCATTTTCTTAATCTTGTTTGGTTTTGCTTTACGCCTAAATTTTTACCCCTAATTACCTCCTTTCACATTTGATGGTAACTGTAGGAAAAACTTAATGTGTAATACGTGAGCATAGAAACTTAGCTGCACTCTAGAAGCTATTCCGCACTCGCCTATAGCTCGTGCTTAAACATTTCTTTCGGTGTAGCAAAGTGCACCTTTGCGCACTAGGTACACAAATAACTATTTTTTTTCAAGCACATTTTTTCAATCTACCAATGCATTTACAAATTTCTAACTGGTTTTGTTTTATTTTTCGACAAAGTTTAAATAAATCTGAATCTATTCATGTCTAAATAATCCACAAAACTCAATACAATTGTATTGAATTTTATTCTCCCTTTACTTTCAAATTGGTAAAATAGTATATCTTTCTATAGGAGGACCTAGAGGTATTTTCATAGAGTTATAGAACATGTAGGCTATAGGCCTGCTGGTTCAACAAGTGTTTTTAAAATGTAGGCTACTGAATAATTTTCTAATAATTGGTTTCTGTCAAATCACAACTGAGTCGAATTGCGTCAAATGTAACTCGGACCTTTTATGAAAATGAATTATAATTATTATATAATAATAATAAATACACTTAATAATAAGTTATTTTTATCCAACTTTAAATAGGTTCGATAATTAGATAATAATTTTGTGGATAATTAGACTCTTGTCCGTGAGGTTAATCATATGTGTTTTATATTTTTTTCTATTGCATAGCTCAAATGGCTAAGTCAAAGTTTAAGCTTCAGCTTATTAGCTCTATTTTACTTTTCTTTTCTTCTTCATCTGCCTCATATTTAATTACTTTTTATAATTTCAGCTCTTAGCTTTGAGGGTTGTTTATTATACGTGCTTATGTCATAATACTCATGTTGTAATATCGACATTTTAAAAACGTTTTAACTCTATCCATTTTTATCATTAATATTTTAAAACGTTTAATCACTGAAAGTATCATTTTCCGTTCAAAAATCAATATCTTAAGCAAAAATTTAATTAAAGGGTTTGTTTTCTTTTTAAAATATCTGAAACATAACAATTTTACCTTGCTTTGCTAGAGCAAGTTTTCCATCCATCATAACCAACGTGAGTAACAAGTTCTTTACATTACAAATTCCGTTTTAATTGGTTTTATTTTCTATCAAACTTTAAATCTACATCAATCAAATTATGATTTGTAATAAATTCAATTAATTATTATATCTGGTGATAGATTTTAGTTAACAAATCTATTATATAAAAATTACAGTCAAAATTAGTTACTTAGTGATCCAAAGATGACTCGTGAATTGATCTCAATTTTAATAAATTTAAAAAAATCGCATTATTCCATTCATAAAAGTATTTGAAATATTATTAATTGATATTTGATTATTTCACTTTGTAGTAGTTTTATACCAATTATTATTATTGACTTGAGAGTTTCAATAGATATTATCATTCAATCCTGAAATCTCTAGTCTCTAGTTAAACTATTAAGCTTATGCTTTTTTTTGACGAAGAGACCCTCTCAGGTGTTGCGCCTCGTCGAATCACCCAATGTTTCCTTATGGTTTAGGAAAACATATAGGTTAAGTAGTCCAACACTAAATTTCAACTTATCATTTTTGAAAAACTTCCAAAATCAAACTCTTTTGATAAATTAATAGATTTACAGCAAAACAACTATAACTAAAGCTGTAGGTCCATTCATCTCTCATCATCCTTCCCATTACCCACGCACAAGCTTAGAGCTTATATGGGCATCATCCCTAGAAAAAAAAGAAAAAAAAACAAACAAAACCTCACTTGGAATTAAAGTATTGAATTCTACAAGAAATTGAACGATAAATTCAGAACTTTAGGTATACAATTTAGAATATTTTTCTAGTTGAATCACATCAGAATTTAAATTTCAACAATTTTACTTGTTATGAAAAAGAATTAATATTATTCCAGTTTTTCTTAATTCACTTTACTTTCTTTGACATCTATATTCTATGTATTTTAACATAAAATATCAAATGTAACAAACTATCAAATCGCATTAAATATAAATTATCTTTGATGGATAGATAACACTGTACAAAAAAGCCATTTCGTTTTCAAAATGTATTATATAATGAGTTTGTTTCATGTAGCCTATACTGTATAGCATACTAAAGTTTGAATCGAAGCAATGAAGATTTTTTAAACTTGAATTGATGAGTTATTTCATAGATTGATTTTCTTAATATATTTATTAACCCATGAATGATATTTCTAGTTCAAGTAATAAAGCATTTCTCTGTAATACTATACATGAAACTGAATTTGACGGCTTGCACAGTGAGTAGACATAATTTCTTACCACAATGTTGATCCTTCACCAGGTGCGATGGCAAACTATCAGTTTCGATAGGTTTGAGCAGAAACTGCAGATTAAAGTCTTACACCGATGATGTTTTAATTCTCAACATCTGGATCTACATTTGGTAAGAAACTACTTCTACTCAATATTGCTCTCTGAGTCGTCAAATTTTTTTCAAGAATGTTTCTTCCTGCATGATGACAGTAGATTTTCAGTTTTTAATGTAAATAGGGTACTTATTATTTTTTAGTACATAGCACACGCTCATATTATTATCTTCTCAGATATACACTTTTGAAATTAGCCTATTATAGTATTATAATTTCATTAAATTTTGAGGAGTTTTTGAAGTTTTCAAAAAAATCAATCTGAATGGGTCATAAATCCTTATTGCTTTATTGCTTGAATTATCGCATTTAAGAGATTTAGTAGCTTACGGTTCTTGAGCTGTTCAGTAAAATTCAAATTTGATTTTGTTTTTTTCTTCTATTCAAGAAGTTTTTTCATCAAAAACATGCAAAATGTTTTTCTCTAATCGTTTGGACTATAGAATCATAGACACTTCAAAGACATTGGATTCATTCCAAGTTCAATCCGATAAGGATTTTTCATTGTCATTGATAAGGAATTAGTATTTTATGACAATTAAAATTTCAATTCAGTTGTTAATAACTGTGCGTTGTTAGTTGTCGAATATCTGCCTATAAATTTGCAACGTTCCTCCAGTCTATAGTGACTCTGGCGATACATTCGAGTGAGGAAAAATAATTTCGTGAAATTTCTTGGGATATCTGCGTCGTTCGGAGACTAGTGGCTGACCTTCAACAAATAACTGGTGAGGCGCCTTGTAAACAAAAACATAAAATCATTTTCAATTAAAAAAAAAAAAAACACCGAACATTCAAAGATTTATTATCAAATACTTTTATCATAAAATATATTTAAAAACAAGGTATACCGTAATTCTATTTTTATTTTTTTTAGAGAGTATCCTTGAGTAATGGATTATCCACATTCAATTCAAGGGTTTTGAATTATAGTAGGTTTTTTCTCTACAATCCTTTACAATTAAATTCTGGAGTGCTGTACCTACTCACAACAATAAATTTAAAAATTACTTGAATTTTTTCAAATTAATTTCCCAAAAATGTATTCAATTTCAATATGTATTTGAATTTTTACAAATTTTAGGTTTAAGCTGGTGGATTATTATCGAACTACTATTAAGCCTATTAAGTTACTTCATTCATAATCATAATAATAAGATGATTTTAAAACTTGAAAAACTTCTACAAAAATATTATATCACACTTATGAATAGAGGGTTTAAATCTTATTTTGACTGTATGTACACCATGTAAAAGTTGTTTTAATTATTTTAAAATTGGATTCGATTGATAGCTCTTTTCTCAATGCCAATCATAATACTTGGCATCTAGCTGCTCTTAAAATATCTCTTATTTCAAACTTATAAATATAAAACAACGATAAATTAACGTATTCCATCAATATTTTCGGCTTCTTAATTTTATGAAATTCTAATTTCGATACAATCTGATCTTAATAGTTACGGTAGCTACAATCACTTGTCAATATCGGTTGTAGTCACCACAGAAAAATTCTCTATTCTCTGAAGATTTGTATTTAAAAAAATGTTTCTCCCCTAGTATTGAAGCTTCTGATCTCATAATTAAGAAGGATAGGTTGTTTGAAAAATATTTACAGTTATCATACATGTTTGACATTTTTGTATGCATTTACATCCAACCAAATCGTTGTCCGAGCGAATGTCCATATTGTGATATAATTATATAAATTTATTCTTATCATGTATGTCTCATTATAAAGTACAGAGCGTGCCATCCAAATTGGCGTCTAGGGGAGGGTGTGCGAGAGAGATGGATAATCTCTCCCACCACGCTTCCCCTCCAGCCGCTAAGGTTAGTACAGTCACCTCCAAAATTCTCATTGAAAGATAACATTAGTGAAGCAAATAACATCATACTACGGCTGCTGGGTAACCGAAGCGAATATGAATTTTTTTATAAAGCTGATTTTGCCAGCTGAATGAACTATTGAAATTTACTGTACCGCGAGTCAGCAGGCACTGTAGTGGGAGAAAGCGATCAACGCGCATGCTCCAGTGAGAGGCCAATTTGGATGGCACGCTCTGTATCTTTACCATCGTACTATGAACACAATCACAATCAATAAGTAACTGACTAGCTATAGTTCTAATTGCGGCAAAAAATCAACTCGAAAAATTATGATCTGAAAATAATTAATCTATGCTTTTATATATGTATTTCATTTTATCAATTCTATAATAATTATAGCAATTTTGCTACCATCAAACTATGATCAAAATAAACTCATGATCACAAAGTAATTAATTTCTATTATCTTTTTTGCTTGTTTAAAATTTGGAAAATACCGTGCACAACTTGAAAAATGAAATACTAATAATTGTGATGATTGTCCGTTATAAACTGGAGCTGGTCTGCAAATTCGCTGGAATTCGTCTGCTTTGCTTTGCTGTTTTGAAAATCGATACTTGAGCTTTAGTGATAGCCATACTTATTCAAAATCATCTTAGATTCTGGTTTTAGGTGTTATTGTTGTAGAGGAACATTTTCCTAAGACTTTAGCGTGGATAACGAGGTGCATAATGATGAAAAAATGTTAGCTGGATTGGAAATGGAACCGGCTCTTATCAAATTTGCTACTATTTAAATCGAAATCAAGATTTTGCGTTCTAAAATTTAAAATCTTTGGATTATTTTTCTTTTATAGAGTATTCTTATGCGGTAGTGCATTACTCTCGCCAATATTTCATCATGTAAAAATTCAAGAACTACTATCACAATCCCTTGAAGAATCTTCTGCTACTGCTGCTCTAATAAGCGTTGTAAACATTCATCATATTTGAACTTGAAAATACTTAGCGCCTGACCTTGACCAGACTAACTTGCTGACCTTCAGTCTATATCGACTTCTGTCAACGTATTACATTCTTGTTGCTGTTTGCGGTACAAATGGCGCTTCATTTTATTCATTGATGATACAGGCCCAAATCTTGACAATAATGTGATTATTTCACCATGATAAATAGGCTTAGTCTATTGATATAAATTTGGGATAGAAGCAGTTTTGAACGAGTGTCTGTTGATTCTTTCCACATTGCAATGAATATTTTTAATTAATTAATTAATTTTATCAATAAACATTAATTCCTTTACAAATTACTTTTCAACTCCTTTTTGTCAAATTTATTTTGAAGTCAATTTTTTATTTGAATACCTACTCATTTTACTATTAACATAGTGGTATAGTCAGGTCCAGTTGTGGCCATTATTTATGTTAAACTTTTTTTCTTCCAATACAATAAAATAATACAGGAATAAAATAAATTCAATTCAATCAATTATTCTAGCTAAATAAATATTGTTCTAGGATTTATCTCTATTAATGAATCTTCCAGTTCTATTGAGAAATCTACTTTTATTTGAATACTAATTCTTTTATTATGAAAAAAATATATATAATATATTTTATGAAGTATTTAATTTGGTTTATTTATTATTGAAATCGAAAACACAATTTTTCATTTTTCACGATCAATTTTATTACACTAGACAATATTTTCTGAATTAATATAAATATGTTTAATAAATAAATTAAATAGACATAACTATGCATCAGGTGAATTTTTTAATCCAACAGATCTTCTGAACTGAAATATCTTATCTTCTGACACAGTGTCTGGTGAGATGTTGTGATATTCATAATATATAAAGAAAACACTTGGATGTTGTCAATAATATCACTGTATTTAGTGATATCACTCTATTTAGTGATATCACTAAAACATCCAAGTGTTTTCATTATGAAATATTATCTTGAAGATTTGCATCAAAATGTTTTCCAGTAAATACCCCTCCTAAAGTTTTCATTTGCTTCCAACAGATGTTGAACTTTTGCATTTTCGTTATTAATTTGTTGTAATAATTCACAATACCTTTGAATTATTCTTGAATAAGCTATTGAATTATCAGTAATTTACAATATACCTTTGAATTTATCCAAGGTTAAGCCTCATTATAAACGCGGAGATCGTAGGCGATATTCCTTTCAGTGAACAAAGCTCATAAAGAAACCGGCTCTGAGCCCTTTTCAGTGAATATTTATAGTACCTATAAGAGAAGTTATTGACCTGCTCCTTGAAAGAAACCATATGGAAGATCTCCAACTTCAACCATGCTTAAGAATAAATTTCATAATCTTCATTTATGGTCCTATTTGCTTAAATCACAGAAAATTCAGATCATTTATCTTTGTATATTATCTGTGCTTAAACAAAAAAAAAAAAACAAAAAAAATCGTAATATACTTGACGGTAATAGAAATTTTTAAAAAGTGCTCGAAGAACTCCTGTGAATGTGAATAATATCTCAGCAATTTAACGAAGGTTTAGTAAGTACTGCAACTGCAGTTTATTTTATTAAATCCAAAAAATTCCTCGCTAAATAATATTTCAGCATTTCAACAAACCTTATTATTAAGCTTATGGCTTTTTTGGCGAAGAGACCCTTTCGGGTGTTCCACCTCTCCGAATCATCCAATTTTCCCTAATGGGCCAATTTTCTCAAAAAAAAACCTGTAGCTGGTTAAAATGGTTATAATGCACCTTTTGCTGCATTATATTGCGTGTTTTATGAACAGAAGTTCATACCTTTTTATGAACTTTCTTATGTGTGCTACATGGCAAAATTAACCAGCTACTAGCAGGCAATGTTTTCGAATTGAGAATATTAGTAATTCAGTTAAAAAGTTTAGATTTTTAATCTGTCAGTAAACAGACTCGACGTGTTGTAATCCTAATAACTAATTCCACTTGTAGCCGGCTGTGATAGGCCTAGTACGCATGCGCCATTGCATCTAGCTGCATGTTTACGTGCCGGCTGTTGTGTTGTGTTTCGGATGGATGGATGATTCTAGAGTTGAGTGTTCGCCTACTTGAGACGTAACGAACGACCGTGTCGTCGTAGTTTTGTTCAGTCTCGGTTGACGGCCGCTGCAGTCTTGCAAACAAGTTTCGCCTGAACTTGACTTTAGTCTGGGTCTGAAGGCGCTTGGTTCGAGTCCTTCGGTGGCTCGTGTGTCTGCTTGCATTTTCCTTTTGAGCCGGTGTGAAGTCATTCACCAACAACAACATGGTGATTGCTGGTGTCAAAGGTGTAACTAAGGGCTGGTCAGGTGTCAATGTTGATGAAGTCAGTTTTGGATCCAATGGAAATGCCGTTCTTTCAAAGGTATTTTTATTTAGTTTCATCTGCTGCCTCCGGTTTTTTATTCCATTTTATCTCTTAGTCAATGTTATATTCTTCTTTTTTCCTGTGAAAGGTATTTTTCTTAAATGAATCAATAACTAATCTTCATAGATCTTGAATGATTCAAGATTTCTTGAATTTTTTATTCCATGTTATCTCTGGTGAATTCTGTTTTCCTTTTGCTCTCCTGTGAAAGTTTTTCATTTTTTCTTAAAAATAACGACCTTTATGAATCTTGAGTTTTCACTAATAATTTTTGAATGAATAACAAATTTTCTTAATGAATCTGCTGTCTCAGGTCTTCTTTTTTATTCTTGACAATGGTATTCTCCTTTTTCTCTCTCCTTTGAAAGTTTTTCCTTTTTCTCAAGAATTACACCATTTACTTAATGTTTCAGATAACATAATAGTAATATTATAGCTCGTCCACTTCCTTATGGCATTTGGACTTTTGGAAAATTATTGTCATTAAAAAATAAAACTCATTACAGCTTTTTCCATGTCCAAAATTTATCCACCGTACGATATTAATGTGGCTGCATTATAGTAGATAAATTCTTATCACTGTAAAATGCTGCAATGAGGTAATTCATTTTCAGTACAGGTGCTTTAGCAAAGTGAATGCACTAAATAATAGTAATAATTTATTCATTATTGTAGGCTAATTTTCGGCTCAAAGAGTGCTGTCTTGAACTTTTTTGCCAATGTTATTTCCCCTAAGATATTTTCTTTTTTCTTCCCTGTTGTTATCAAATGTAAGTATTTTTCTTTTTTTCAGTAAAATAAATTATTTATTTCCTAAAACTAACATAAATTTAAAATCATTTACACTCATTGATGTGAAAGTGTAAAAATTTCAAGTATGTGTTTCTATGTGTGTTCTGAATGGAAATTTGACTCACTCCACTAAGCTAGCCATGTTAAAAAGTAGGTTTCAATTTTTATGAGCTGATTAGTTTGTTGAGTATTTCAGAAGGTATCTTGTTATTTGCTATTTATTAATTTTTTCATTTGTTGACAATTTACAAAACAATATTGGGGAATATAATCTGATGCTCACGCCCAAGGATAAGGATTTTCCTTGCTGGGGTGTTATCCTCCTAGTTTTTATATTTCCTCCTCGTTTTTTGCATTGTTATATTGACTTTGTTTTCTGGAAATAGAATTATTCGATTTTTTTAATGTTTTTCGCCCAAAATTGCCTACTGTCCCAAATTTACATAGAACAGTCCAGAGTTCATACTACTGCAATATCAATCGATTAAATTTCAAGTGTAGTAAATTTGTGACATTCCAAAACTCTTTTATCTGAGGTGAAAAACTTTTCCTAATCTATTGTTCATTGACTTGCTCGCTTATTATCTACATTGCCCAATCAATAATAAATATTATTATTTCTACTGCCTTGTAAAGATTGGTTCCAAAGGGCGATGATTCCAATCTATTCAATACAATAAATGTTATCTAGTTGGTTACATAAGTGTCAATTGTAGTAAATTGGAATCAAGGGTGTTTCTATTTATGACTTTAGTCTTATCTCCGATCATATTGAATGACCCATAGATTGTTTGACCTCTTCTAACGCATGTGAAAGATTTACACTAGTTTTCCAGTTATTCTATCCAATACATCAAGAGGAGTAGTCAAGCTTTAGTGATTCAATTTAATTGTCGTTTTAATATTGTGTTGTCATAAATTTCGCACAAATTTTTGTTTGAGTATTGTAATAGATTTTTAAATTGTGCGGGGTGACTTTGCTTTTCGTAAACAATTGTGCAAAAAAATAGTTGACTGTTGAAAACTCAATATTTATTGCAAGGTTGTGGATAACGACTATATTTTGTGAGTATTGTTGGTCATTTTTGGTTTTGTATCTTTCCGTATTATGAATCATCTTTGAAGAGTATGACTAGCTACACTACAAAATTATTCAAAACTTCATCCTTCAACTATTCGCTAAACTTGAGCTGTCTGCCTTGTGTTGAAGGTGTCTAAATTAACAAGCAGTTGAATAAATAATCAATTTCCACTCGATGGCCTCCCTATACGTTTGCCAATACGGATGTTGAACTCATAAGTACAAGATTTTGTATGCATTTTTCATTTTCTGTTCTTCTTAAAATGCTTCTAGACTAGACTCAGACTCCTTGTTTTATTATTATTTTTTATTTTGCACACTAATCACATATTCTTGTAAAAGGTATCAGTTTAATTTTCAAGTAATTATACACTTGTTTTGTAATGTTTTTTGTAAAGGGAAATAAAATTCATTTATTAATTTCCAAGTAATTATACTTCTTCATAAATGTGCCAAACAATTGCTATCATCAGCAAATTTATGGACCTTCAGAAGGTTTAAAGAAATTTGCATCAAATTCTAGTTTCAAAAACCTTTTAATAAAATATTTTTTCACTTTTTTTTAACGCTCGTTGAAAAAATCATCGTAAAATAATCTGATCAGCAAATTCATAGGGAAACTGTCAGTCATAGGTAAATTTATGACAGAAAACTGTCAATATGACGTCATATTATAATTTTATGAACAGCCAAGCAAACGATAATTGAAATAATTTTCTATGAGATATTTTCATTGTGTTTGCTTACTGTAGCTACAGTGTCAAATCGTAATCGTTGATGGAACAGAATTTTTTTCGGAGCGAAAAATATAATAAACAAGCTGTCCCGGCAAGAACTTCACGTACTTCTTTCCCCCCAAATGTCCCCCTTCATGCCACCCTTAAAAAATGTCTTTATTCTTTATTCTTAAAAATAATTTTATTTTATTTTTATTTTATTTTTATTTTATTTTTATTTTATTTTATTTTATTTTTATTTTATTTTATTTTATTTTATTTTATTTTATTTTATTTTATTTTATTTTATTTTATTTTTATTTTATTTTCATTTTATTTTTATTTTATTTTTATTTTATTTTTATTTTATTTTTATTTTATTTTATTTTATTTTATTTTATTTTATTTTATTTTTATTTTATTTTTATTTTATTTTTATTTTATTTTTATTTTATTTTTATTTTATTTTATTTTATTTTATTTTTATTTTTATTTTATTTTATTTTATTTTTATTTTATTTTTATTTTATTTTTATTTTATTTTTATTTTATTTTTATTTTATTTTATTTTATTTTTATTTTATTTTTATTTTATTTTTATTTTATTTTATTTTATTTTATTTCCGTTCTTCAATTTTAATATTTGAAATGATAGAACATGACTGTATTATAATACGAACGATAACTCATTCTTAATATTGATGATTCTAGCGTAAAAAATAATTAGAGCAGAAAACCTAGTACAAAAAGAAATGGTTCGGAGCGGGAATTGAACACCCAACCTCTTGGTCGTTGGATATCCGATTCGTGGATAGGCCGAATCGCTATCCACTGGGCTATTGGGACTTGAGATGACAGTGCTAATTTTCTGATCTTGAATCACGACTATCTTTCCGTTCTTCGGTAGCCGGCAAATTCAAAACTTGGTCTGTAAATGTTTGATAGGTTAGGTCATTAATGTAATAATTATTTATTAATTATAAAGGGATTTTCTTATATTTTAATACATATTATGTTAACCAGTGCTTTAACAATTCAAACGAATCCAAAATCATCTAAATCAGTTCAGCCGTTCTCCAGTTATAAGCGAGCGTACAGACACCAACTCTCTTTTATTAATATAGATTTGAAATATTTATAATTTTGTCTACTATTTAAAAAAGTGTATCCGCTTCCACTCTCACGTCCGATGCATGGGAAAATATATTCTTCATGATATCTTGCAGTAGACTAGTATTTTACAATATTCATTAATTGTATTATTTTCATTCACTATTACAAACTCAATGGCAAGCAGGCATTAGACTTAATAATGAAATCAGTTTAATAAATCAATGACTCTATTAGTCACTTAGTTATGGTTATAAGTAACATTATTATTTGATGTCTATTTCTGTGGTGTAATTGGATGGTCCTTACTACCGTTATTGGGGACTACTGTTATGTCTGTGTTGAAGAATAGTGATGTTGGTTTAATTAGGCCTTACTTAATTTACAATTCCAATTTATGTCACACACTTGATTTGCTGTTGAAGGAATTCGTGATTCATTAACAATATTATTGACTAATGTTAACTGAAGTTGATTGTTAGGGAAAGCTAGTAATTATATCAGGCTTTATATTATCGTGATGATACCTTCTACACAATTCAGTAGTAGGCTACTACAGTATATAGTGAAGTAGGCTACTTAGGGCTGCATTCAACAGAATCTTGGTATTTTCCATTGATGTAATTGTTGAAAACTATACTAAACTCTTATATAGTAAAGTACATTTATATCTCACACTATGCAATGATGAACTTTAGACAGAATTTAATACAACATTGAAACATATTACTATAGTTTAAAAGTAATTTAAATTCCAATTATATTAAATGGTGTTTGTTGAATATTAAAAAAATCGATAGGTAAATGTATAATCTAGAAAATTTATGATATATTATGTATTTTATTTGAGTTTGGTTCCGGTACAAAGCAGCTTGAGTTTATGCTTCAAATTATGTCCGTTGTAAACATTGCATGTCATTGAAAGAAAGACCTATCATAATCTCTATTTTTCATATTTTTTAGCCCGCCCACACCTTCATTGAGGAATCAAATGTTCCATTCAACAGTTACAAGTCTCATTATCTAATTTGAATGCAAGTTATTATCTACAAATTACAACATAATGCAATGCTTTGAATTCAATGACCTTTTGACTCATATATGACTACCCGATTCAAATAACGAATTTTTCTGTAGATTTAGAGAGCGAGAATGTTTTGTTCCAGTTTATTTTTATATAAAGTGTCCCGTAAATCTCCAAGAATACTTGAAGATGGTTTGTACTCATCAAAATTAAAAACAAAATAGCTCCAAAAAGTTCCTGGATTTGCTTTGTTACCGAGATAAAAAGTCGGAAAATTGCAGATTTTTCTACAATTTTATAAATTTTTGGTGTCTTATTCCGGTATGAGAAACCTTAATACCAGTATTCATTCAAAGGATCCTCTATGTCACATTTACTAACTTATCTGACATGAATCGTGGAAAACTCCTATCGTGCGACAAGAAAAATTCATAATAACCACGTTAAACAAACACTTGACTCCCACTATTCGCTATACTCTGATAAGAGTGCACAGCCTTCCAAATTGAACTCTGATAGTTTTATTCTCATTTTTTAACAACGTCCTCTGTTGACTAGACCTATTGAACAGTGCTTTCATACGGCGACCGGCCTATCAGTCACCATTACGTGTTCAAATTGCACAATCACTTCAAGTAAGAAAACCTTCTTGATAAGAATTCCATTGTTGAATCCCAGCTAGGCCTACTCTAACTTTAATCAGCTGAACGGTTATTACTGTTCATGGTGTAACGTCGAAACTGTAGTATCGCATCTAAATAGTTTGTTTATCATCATAGTGATAGTATTTTTAAAAGTTTTAGTTATTCCTCTTGATGATAGTAATCATAATTTCAAAACTCAATTGCTTTTCAGATAATAAATCACAGTTTTACAGTTTATAGAACAATATTAGGCCTACCATCAAGAGTAACCAAAATAATGAAATAATAGTCTGTTATAAAATACCATTTCATGTTCTAAAAATATCGGACTAGGATTTTTTCAAATAATTTGAGCTTCTACTGTGTATATGCAGTATAAAAATATTGTTGGCCTACCATCGAGTATAAACAAAATATTAAAAAATAGTTGTAAGAAACTACTCCACCATTATTGTTTCATGTACTATTGATGTAAACCATTGAATTAAAAATATGATTGGTTCCAACTAAAATCCTATAAGAAATTGTTTAATCTGTTATTTTTTTTACTGTCGTGCTTAAAATTTGATTTTTTTGTTGAATTAGGAACTCATATTGGTTCATCACCCTATTGAATTTTTTAAATACTACTGCATAGAATTTACTAAACCATTTATGAAGGCGAATAACCTACTCTACTAATTAACAAACATAAGTTACAAAGTACAAGGAATGACTAGGCTGTTATCAGAATAAGAAAACATTTTTTAGTTCACTGCAGTATATTGCTTGGTGTACTGTAAATTATCTCATTTGTCTTCAATAAAATTTCTTTAGAAAAGTACGAGGACATTCTTATTGTATGTAGGAGTTTAAATGAGACGCCTCCAACAAAATCACAAGTTCAAAAAGCGTGTTATCATAGACAAATTACCTACTTCTAGTTAGTTTGTCTATGGTGTTATTCATCAACTTCAATGTCAAATAGCTTGTCACAATGAAAGCTTTTTTATTTTTATCCAGTGGTCTGGGGATTGAAGGATGGTTTGAAAAAGAATTCACATGCTGTTCATGAGTTAGTGTACCTATAAATAGAACTCTTCCATCGCCCCTCTGGTACTGAAATTTTAATTATACAGCCAAATATAGACATCCTTGGACATCCATGAGTATAAAAATTATAGTTTTTGAACATAGAGTGTAGATAGAACATCGATGTATGGTATGTACTTACAGCAGGAGTCTAAAGAAGAATATCTCCAAGTTAGATATTTATTATTCTAGCTAGCATCAAGTTTATGTTTTTAAATAAGTGATTCCGTAGTTTTTGTTGAGATGGATTTGGGTAGTTGTATTTTTAAAAAATTGTTGTTAGTATCTTGTTATTGTACCAAAATTGAAATTGGTCTAATCTGTGAAATGAATTCTAAAATGAGTAAGTAACTTGTTTGGTTATCAACCTCTACTTACCTAAAAAAAAAATTTTATCTATTTTTTTAATTAGCAATCATTAATAAATTAAGTTTTTCAATGAGTCGTTCAAGTTCAATTATTTTTTAACAGACACTAATTTATCAGAGCTGCGAATATTGACCTTCCATTTCTGACTTAAATAATAAATTGATCCCGGTAGATCACTTGAGCTATAAAACTTTGATATAGGCATTTGCTTTACTGAACATCACTGTCATAAAAACGATAATGTTACATATAAAAACACCTCCTACGTAAAACTGTGAACTTTCGTGTCATCAATGACAAGTTTATTTTGACATCATACGCTTTATCAAACTAACGAATAAAATGTTCAAGGTTCTCATCAGAAAAAATTGTATCCTAAACATCAATCAATAATTGGTATCCATCATTTATTATTATTGTATTTTTTGTCCTTCAGATTTGAAAATAAATTACCAAATATTTAGTTTTTTACTAGAGGGGTAACTAATATGAATAAATAATTATTGGGTTTAGAGAAACATATTCCTTCAATGATAATTTACGGTACTTTATCATTCAACAAGAAATGAATCAATTGATTAGATACTTCCCTTTGCTAAAATCAGTACTTCCATTAACTTTATAATAAAATTGAATATACAGTAGCACTAAATATACTAATAGCTCAATAGTTTTTGTGTTAACATTCAAAATTTAACTTGAATTTTTTGATCAGCTCTTTCCATGGAAAACATATACGGTAATAATTTCTATAATATTTTTGATTATTAAAAATTGTAGGCGAACATAAGAACATAAATTATAATTGTTTCATATGAGTGAGTTCTGAATGTCACATGAATGGTTATTACTCGCACGAATGGCAAACGACAACAAGCAGTTATTAACAGTTTTACTATGCTGGATCACATTCAGTTTTATTAGAATTCTTTTAAACGTTGTTTCAACTTGTTTCTCTTTTAACGTTTTTTTTTATAGAAATTTTCAATCTATCATTCAAAATTATGAAGATGGAAGGTGCTGGTTCGTTATACAATCTTATTTTTGGTTCTGAGTTAAATTCTGATAACGATAAAGAAGTAAGAACTCTTTTTCCATTACACGTGGTAATGTATGGTAATATTTCCTAGATTTGGACTATTTCTATTAATTGGACAAGGATCATAACACTGTGTAGCTATTTTTCTATAATTTAACATATTATGTTAAATTTAGTAGAAGTTATGTAAGAAGTTATTTTGATGACTTTTCCTTGAAAAAACTATCAAATAAATTGTATCTGCTACAAATACATTCTACCAAATGTACTATAAAATCACTACAAGTAAGAAAATACAGTTATTCTAGTGGTAGCAGATATCCAGAACGTCGAAATGAAAGTTTTTGACTAAATGCTTCATATTACAGGATTGTGTAGTAAAATTATTATATATAACATATTTCCTGTATAGTAAAATTTTAATAGAATCTAATCTGCTATAAAGTGTAAACACAGCTTCAGTTGAAAGTCAATTGTACCTCCCTGAGTATCAATTACATATTGCATTAAAACAAGATAATTGAGGCTTTGAAGCCTGTATTATATTGATATTCCCTATTTCCAATACTTATCATACTATATCACCTTGAATTTAGTTTGTAAATTATGAAGGATGTGTAGAACAAGTTGGTAATCTAAGATGAGTGGGAAAATACTTATAAGTATGTTTAGAGACAGGGCATATATTTTTGAAAGAGGGAACATATTAACATGGTGCATGCTTGAACACAGAACATTATCAGCAGCTAAAAGAGAAAAATAGGTACTTGGTTTTTTTATTACCGCGCACAAACATTAGCGTTTATTATGGAATAATTTATTATGGTAGTAATAAATTAAAATAATAATTTGGTTCATTTCTGGTGGTTGGTATTGATTCAATTGTGTATTCTCATGAAGTTGGCCGTTGGTTGATTTTTATTTATTTCAATGTAAAATAGTACAATATGTAATAAGTTTTGGAAAATAGTGATTACATACGAGGTAGGATTAGTTTATTCTCGAGGCTGAAAGCCTAGTGAAGAACTATCATATCTAGTATGTAATTATTAGTGTAGTGATTACATATGTGGTAGGATAGATTATTCTCGAGGCTGAAAACCTATCATGCCAAGTATTTAATCACTGATCACATAATATTTGTTGAACAATATTTGTTAAATTATTGTTCCACGAACATAATCTCAAAACACGAGATCAAACTTCAATGATATAACAGTACATCTATTCTCTGTTCATGTTTCAAATCCCATAAATACAGGCGTTCACCGTTATAAGACAAGACAGATCACGTTTAGTCACGGTTGATGCACGGCTGTTGCGCAAGGCACACACCGATACAATGACTAATCGGTGTGTGCTGCTTCATAAGCAACTATGTGAATTATTGTGAATAAACGTGACTAATCTCGTCTTGTCCAACCGGTGTACGCCTAGCCTGTTTGTGTGCGGTAAAGGGTTCATTACACGCTACTAAACTAATAAAAAACAGATGTTTTGAATTCTGTAAACAGTTGTTTACCATTGAGAAACAGTTGATGTTGAAAGAGTATGACGGAAAATGAATTAATTTATGTAATTTCTGCAACAGGTGCGAGGCCATCAGCGAGCTCCGTCAGGTTCGCGCGAATTCAAAGAGGTGATGAAGCGAGATGCGCTGCTGCGACTGCAGGGCGACCTGGACCTGATCGTGCAGTCGGCGCCGGACGCAGCCCGCGATGTCGTCGACAAGCAGATGTCCGCCTTCTCCAGGCTGTTCGATCGCTTCCTGCGCGAGACCGGGCCCTCTGTCTACTGGGACCAGATTCAGAAGCTGCCCGAAGGAGCCGTAAGTGCACTAGTTCAACATATTTACCCATCTACTTCACTAGTTAACTTTATCATCATAGTTCGTGAGGAGTAGCTTGACCATGGAACAATGAAGACCTGGAAATGATGTGTAGAACAGAAAAATGTAGAAATACAGGAATGGGGCTAAGAGTCAAACAACGGCTTTCTTCGTTGGATAGCTGCGACATGACATAGCATTGGCTCTATGCTTTATATCTCTACGCAAAAGTAATCACTTAGGCTAAGGCCACACTATAAGGAGCTTTGCTTGGTGCTAAGAGCCAAGTGACTCGCATAGTGACTGATCCTAGTTAACGAACGCATTGCATACTATTGCAGTTGGCCGCACTACGAACGACGTGCTAAGGTAGGAGCTTCGTTAGTCACCAAGCTAGTCGCGTAGAGAACAGACGTGTTGGTAAACTTTTTTAGTCACCTAGTGCTTTGCCCGCTTTTGCAATAGAAAAAGTGACATACCAGCTGATATTGCATTAAGATAGATTGGAGCCGTTTAAGCTAGCAAACGTGCTGCTGTATTAACAATAGTATTTTTCTAACAATACTTTAATGGATCTATACTACTGTATATAATTTTGATGATTGATTATTCAAGCAAGTTGAATAAAACTCAGTTTAGAGAGCAACATATTTATTTTGTTCTCATAAAAACACGGTGCAAATTGATCGTGTCACCAAGCTAGAAGGCTCCTACCTTGTCACTCAGCTTTGCACTTGTAGAGTGGCCTTAGCCTGAGGCTCTATAAAGACTGAGTATGCGCATCCATCCCTCATTTCGGGTCTTTTTCATATTTAACCCATCTTTAACCTCTAAACTGATCTTAAAAATTCTAGCAGTACGCACTCACCTAACTGTAGCTATTTCATAAACAGCTGTCTGAAGTCTGACCCAAAATGGGTGACGATGCAGTGTACCTGGTGTTTATAGAGCCCTAGTAATCACCATGATCTTCACCGGTCTTGACCTTTCCACTAAGTACTAACCTTTGCTAGTAGGTAGCAAGAGAGGCTGTGCTTTGTCGATGCTAAGGTGGCCTTCCTTGTTCGTTCGCACTCGGTAGTCATACTGCGAACTGAAGATAGGTATAGTCAGGCAGCAAAATGACAGCGAATTTCAGTTATATTTCATTTCATTTACACACAATTTCCAAAAACAATACAATAATACAACATATAAATACAATACAAAATTGGAAAAAGTGGTTAGGTTATCGTGTTGAGGCACCATAAATATATTTGATGAACCTTGGGTTTGGTTTCTGTAAATTCAACTTGGGTGAATGTTTTCAGTCATAAAATTGTGCTCATTGTAAATGTTAAACTTTGAATCGACAGGGCTTGATACAATGTAATTAATTGAATAATTGAAAGCTGAATTATTAGCTCATTCAGGTGTTTGACTTGGTCGTAAAAATGACCGGTCGGTCAAATGACTTAGTCGTACAAATGACCAAATACAGGTCGAGAAGTTGTTATTCCACCCAACGGTAACGTCATAGGTCAGGTATAGGCTATTCCTCACGAACGGTATGTTGACATTTTAAATTTTGGCTACTAGTTCAAGTCTAAAATCTATGAACAATTGAAACCTACTGTACGATTTTTATGTAATTTATAAGGGAATTTCGACTGTACTAAACTGTTACCTAACCAATATCACATGAAATTGGTCCCACTATTATTATTAGTAGTAGGTCCATTTAGTTGAAAATATTTATCAAATTCCAGGACAAATTAATAATTGAATCAAAGATAATATTGTAAGATAATGAAAAATTGTTAATCGACACAATATTACGATTTATTGTCTGTAATGTTCTTGTAATTATTTACTTTTGCAGGTGCGCAATTATGGCACCCTGCCTGAGCCGACCACAGAGCACATCCATGAGATGCTGGACAAGCTGATTGTGGTGAAACTGAACGGTGGTCTGGGCACATCCATGGGCTGTCATGGCCCCAAATCTGTCATTCCGGTTCGCAGCGATCTCACCTTCCTCGACCTCACCGTTCAGCAGCTGGAAGTGAGTAATTCCAACCAAATTAAATTATTTTGAAGGTTTCCATCAATTAATTAAATTAGTGGAATTATTTATAATTAGAAAATTATTACAACCAAGTGATAAAATATTAAGTTAGATTCCTCCCAAAAATAGTAGAATAATTCAAATTCAATTTATACAAGAATTAAAAACAAGCATGTTATAGTCATTTACATAATATCCCATATGGACCTCTAGCGGCAATTATTTATGTTAGTGTAATATGTTTGTTTTTAATTCTTGAATAAATTCGATTTGAATTATTTCGAATTATTCTTCTATTTTTGGGCGGAAGCCTACTCTATCTTTATCTCTATCTATCCTTACTTCTTAATGTAATCCTCAATTGGTCGAAATGGGTATCCTAAATTAAACCAACTTCTGTATTCGTGTTTAGATTAGTAATGTAGTTTAAATTAGTATTAACAAGGGGAGACCAAGTTCCAGATTGAATACTTTCTCGGGAGTATTATGATAATAATATATAATTCGTCATAATTAAAATGGAATGCATAATTTTATTATGAATGTATATTTTTATGAATGTATTATTATTAGCAAGGAGTAAGTACTCTCTGAGGGGATGATTCCTCATTGGTGACTTACAGTTTAATCCATTACAATATTTTTTCTCAGATATTGATGAATTTATGTCTGTTTTACAGCACCTGAATAAAACCTACAAAGCCAATGTGCCACTGGTACTGATGAACTCCTTTAACACTGACGATGACACTCAGAAAATCATCCGCAAATACAAAGGACTTCAAGTTGAAATCTACACTTTCAACCAGAGCTGCTTCCCCCGTGTAGCTAAGGAAACTCTTCTACCTGTCTCGCATACCTTCAACATTGATTCAAAACTAGAAGCGTAAGTAGATTATTCAATAGTAACTTCATCTTTCCTTTTTATTTCTCTACGATATTGTGATTGGTGAGACGATCTATTCCTCTCAGCCTAATGAGGAAGGACTTACCACGTTTCTTGTATTTCTTGAATATCCTACCTGAGTCTATAGATGTTTTTGATATGATGTTCATCATTTGGAAAAATAAATATATTTTTTATAAATACATGATTTCATTGTCATAAATCTGCGTACCGAGATCCGCTCAGGGCGGGGGACATTGGTGAAATGGTCTATTTAAAACAAACGGAAATGTATTTTTCAGTTTCTATGAAATATGTCAGATATCCGTGAGTTTTGTGTTCAGTGCTTCATGTATTCAAATAAGAGTATCCTCTCATGGAATTACATTAATATCGAGAAATATAAGCGAATTTTTAATATAAGTAAAATCTATTGAAATTTAAACTCATGGACAGTGGATATTTCTTTCAACATAAGTAAATCATCTTTTGACTACACTAGGCTATCATCAATTAAAATTCAGACATAACTGAACGTCATTCATAGCTTCACGTTCTTCAATTTAGAGGAAATTTTTTGTCGAATAGTGTATACGATTTTTGTGCTTGTCGTATGTGTTCATTCTTATACACTATACAGTAATTCCAATGATACCAAATCAGTGTAATATTAAATTAATGATACATCAACCAGATAGGACCTGTCAAAATTATGAATAGTTGCAGAGTATGGATGAAAATTAAATTATGGTGATCGATGTACAATACTGTAGTTTTAATTATTTCATTTATACGGGTTCAAATGGTATAAATCAATATGTTATGTATGGTAGTATGGTTGAAAAATATATTGTTTAGTATTTATATTCAAATTTCTTCAATGTACTAAATTTTGATCTATCAAAAAAGTATTGTTACTTGAGACTTGAAATTTTTTAATAGGCTATTTAATTTTTTAATTTCTTTAAAGGTGGTACCCTCCCGGTCACGGTGATTTCTATGACAGCTTCCATTGTTCAGGTCTTCTCCAAAAATTCATCCAACAGGTAATTATTTGCTTATTGGTTGCAAAAGGCGCGAGACTTTTTTGTGCTTTCATTTGAATCCATTTTCAAGAAATATTTATTGAATTATTTGAAATATTTGGAGTACTAAATTCATGAAATACAGAAATCTAATTTAAATACACGAATGTTGAATGAATTGTTGAGTTGTTCATCAATGAAAATGAGTTGTTCATCATTTTCATAATATATATTATTTCTCATTTTTGTTCTGTGACATGTTCCATGAAAATTTAAAGTTCATGTAATATAGGAATAAGTCGTTCACACTCTGTAAAAACATGTCTGTTGTGAGTCTGTCTCTTTCCTGTATTAAAGGGCCCCTGTTTGAAAAGGGTTTTGGAGTATCCGTGATATTCTGATTTGTCTGATAATTTTCATTTCATTAAAAATAAGATGCTACTTTCCTGTTCAGACATTAATTACTTTAAAAACTCACAAAACTGTATTCTGACAAAACTTCTTTGAATACTTTTGAAGAGGTGAATAATGTAGTTTTATAAAATACTCCTGTTTTTCCTAGTATTTGTAGCATTTGAAGATCTCACCGAGCATGCTATACGGCAAGTTACACGCTAGATATATTTAACAATAATCTTACCATTAACATGTTGATGTTTGTAAAACTTACGGCAGATTATATCATTGTTAATTTTTGCAGGGAAGAGAATACTGTTTCATCTCCAACATTGACAATCTAGGAGCCACAGTGGATTTGAATATTTTGAATCTCTTGTTGGACGAGAAAAGCAAACAACCAGAATTCGTTATGGAGGTCACCGACAAAACGAAAGCTGACGTTAAGGTATGGTCTTGATTTGTAGTGTGAATCAGTTATTCATTAGAGTAATTATAAACAGCAATTTCAGTTTCAATATGTTTGAAAATGTATATGTTCGTATGGATTTCTAACGTTGGAGAGACCCTTAAGGGAAGGTTCCTCCTCGCCTTTATTTTTGTGACGATCACCCATCCAAGAGCAGTCTTGAGTGTTCGACTTAACCACGTGATCCCTCAGCAACCGATAAAATAAACCAAAAAAAAATTAATTTAGTGATGAGCCCGATAGCTATTATAATCGGTATTACATGTCTTTCTAAAAAGGTTCAAATAACGACTATTATCATAGATTATCAGCATTAGGCCTAGTTCGTATTTCAAATTGCAAGAAGCGTTTATTCAGACCAAAATTATGAGCGTTATTACTTCAAGCATTTATTATGTATTGTATAGCGTTATGATGTGTTAAATTGAATGATGTGATGTTACTTCATAATTGAGTTAATTATTGAATCCACATTTTTTATTCTTTCGTGTTCCAGGGAGGTACTCTAATACAATACGAGAACAAACTGCGACTATTGGAAATTGCTCAAGTTCCCAAGGACCATTTGGATGATTTCAAATCTGTGAAAACATTCAAGTTCTTCAACACCAATAACCTGTGGATAAAATTGGATGGTAAGTAGAATATTTTAAACGTTTGTGAGAATACTTTGCAAGTAAGTAAAGTAAATGCATGTGAATGAGCAATAACTTGGATAATTTCTACTTTTTGGAATGTTTCATCTTTGCTGAAGATATTTTGTTACTGGATTAATTTTATAATAATCCGTTGCAAATCTGGGCTTTCATTTTATAAGAGCGTTAATGAAATCAAAGACAATCTATTTTGAAATGGTATTGACATTGGTGAAATAAACTTTGATTGTCCACCTGTGTCGTAAAAAAGACATTCTACTATAAAACTTTTTCACGACTCTAAAATTACATTTTTCTTAAAGTCAATTAATGAGATTAATAATTATTCTCTACTTCATTCTACAGAAAATTTTCTACATTATTCTGTAGAAATATTCTCAATATTCCGCATTGATTATTATTTTCTCGTATTGGAGGCTTCAGTCATTATTCTAGCAAATTGATAATAAATAAATTGATTGAAATTATTAAAACAATAATTATTATTATAAATGAGTAAATTAACTGACTAATGCCCGGTTTTTCAGTCGTTCAATAAACTTATTGAATCAATAACTTTTTTTTGCATTTGAAAACACATGGTTATTGATTCAATAGTGCTATTGGATCCATAAACTGGCTATTGAGTGACTGAAAAACCGGGCATAAGGCTCTTTGTATAGAATTGTATATAGTATATGATGCAGTTAGTATATTAGAAACAGGTATTTTGATCGAAATCATTCCAATATTTCATTGTAAGTAAACATAGCTGTGAATGAATTCCACTATTTTTGTTGAAATCCATCGTTTGATCCAACTCTAACTCATATCGCTACTAATATTTTGTGATTTTTAATCAGTCTGTATAATAGACGTGTATTAAATTTATGTATATTCAACATGAATAAGTGCATGAAACATGAAAATTATTAGTTTTTTTCAATTATTGTTTTGTGAATAGTTTTGTTACGTGTGTTTTAATGGATTTAATTTTCGTTTGTAGCAATTCAGAGAGTAATCGACCAAGGCTCATTGAACATGGAAGTCATTGTAAATCATAAAAGTCTTGAGAACAATTTGAATGTGATTCAGCTGGAAACAGCGGTGGGAGCAGCTATGAAATGCTTCAATAATGGTTTTGGTAAGTATGCTTTACATCTATTGTATTTGCACACCTCATTTGTGAAAATATTCAGTTGAAAATGAACTTATTGTAGACAGAACTTTGAATGTATTCTGTATATTTCATACATGATTGTTCTCAAACTCTTGATTGTTCTCAATCTCATGATTGCTTTCAATATTTTATGATTGTTAATGAAACACTACTATATACCGGTAGTCAAATATTACTTATTTATTGAAATTACAAACATGTTTCGACACTATTTTGCCATCTTCCGTGGCACAAGTAAGTGATATTTGATTATGTATTATTGTTGAATATTATATTTAGATAATATTACATCTCACGATACACTGTATCAGAGGAACTTATGATTCTTATAAGACTGACACTTCTCAATTGATTGCAAGTATATCATATTAAACTAATGGTATTCATCAGTAATTACATTTTCGTAATAAATTAAACGTTTATAGATTAATAAAGTTTTCTGAAACCATTGTAAAAATGTTAATTATTTATCTTTAAATTTCAGGTATCAATGTTCCTCGTAGTAGATTTTTGCCAGTGAAGAAAACATCAGACTTGATGCTTGTCATGAGTAATCTGTACCATCTGAAAAGTGGCTCGTTGATAATGAGTCCTCAGCGTATGTTTCCCACAACTCCACACGTCAAATTGGGAGATAACCATTTCTCAAAGGTCAGTTCAAGTGAGAGATTTGAATACGGCACTTGAATTCAGTCAACTCATTAAATTTGTCGTTTATCAATTCATTCATAATAGGCTAACCTATTTAACTCCATTTCTTATTTTAAACTTGTTTTATTATATAATATTATCATGACATTATACTCTATTTTTATATATACTGTATTTCTATATTCTATTAATTTATTGATTCTCTCCAATTTTTATACTACTGTATTTCATATTCGATCCCAAACTCTGCTATCCGAATGCTGAATATTTAAATAATCTATTATTACCATTTGTCGTCTTTTACTCTAGTAAGCTGTTAAGATTCTTTCAGTGTTTATTTAAGATAATATTATGTTGTTCCAATGGGGTCGAGCCAGGCACATTTTTGCCTATCGATATTATAATAATTGATTGTTTTACGCTTCTGTATCGCACTTGAACCGTACTTAATCACTCCTTGATCGACTTTGTCGAGTTGGAATAGAATATTATTTATTTTTGTTTTTTTACAAATTTGTTTTCAACTTCAAACTGATCAGTTAGGAACACAATTTTATTTTTACTATACTTCTCGTACAGTACTATCATAGAGGTAGCATAGTGCATAGCTTGCGCTCAAGATAATCCGAATCCATATTTGGTTAGTCTATGCTTGCGCTGTGCTTTCTCTATGGTAGTACTATACTAATTTCACGCCTGGTCGTCCACCAGAACCGTTTTTGTCAGAAAGCGTCCGATGTCCGAACAGCTGGTCATTTGATTCAATGTTAGCATTTCGGATGATCGGTCGTTTTCTGACAAAAACGGTTATAGTAGATGACCAGGCTACTACTATTATTCCTACACTATTTCAACCAGGGCTCTATAAACACCAGGTACACTCATTGTCCGCCATTTTGGTGGTAGACTTCAGATAGCTGTTTATGAAATAGCATGAGTTGGGTGAGTGAATTTTTAAGATCAGTTTAGAGGTTAAAGCTGCGTTAAATATGTAAACTAACCAAAATGTTTGATGGGTGAGTGTATCCCGTCTTTATAGAGCCTTGATTTCAACTATGTGAAGTGGTTTGTTCAATTAGAATGCGTAGTGAGTTTAATTTTTGTTTTATACTCTTAAAAATTGATAATTTATTCATATTTTCTTATCCCCAAGGTTCGAGACTTCCTTTCAAGGTTCGCCAACATCCCAGACATCCTGGAGCTGGACCATTTGACCGTATCTGGTGATGTAACGTTTGGAAAGAATGTGTCGCTGAGGGTGAGTCCTGATCCTTCCAAGCTACCACAAACAATTAATTGAACCATTTGCGAATATTTTAGGGGATTGATAAATTAAACATTTTGTTAGTTCATCATGAAAAATAACAGCTTGACAGAAATTTTGCGGTTTGTGTATACATTTTGCGAATAATCCAAAAACAAATATTGCTCTCAAAACGTTTCAATATATTTATAACTTACTTCCACACACGTATACTAGAATACACGGTAGGGCCTAAGAGTAGGGTTCGCAGTAAACTGATGCGAAAGTGACGTAGCTCTGAACCGAGTTACCATGGGAACCTTGAATAAAAGTCACTTTTCTACTCTTCGGGTGACATCACGCTTCTCAAAACGTAGGCTGAGATCTGCGCGTGACTACAGTGTATTCTAGTATCCGTGCTCCCACAATAAAGTTGAAGATATGTGATAGATGACAAGTAGTATGCAATAGGGAAGAACAACTAATAATTATTTATTGAGGTGAAAAGGTTGAAGTAAGTTGAAAATAATCGAGTCATCTTTACAATGTTTGCATCTAATGATTCAAGATAGTCCTCAAGACGTAATCTTGATAAAAATGTTTTCGGAAAATAATAATTTTTAGTTTTTTATCTATTACGATGGGTTTAAATAAGGTTTTCATTGTTATTTCAGGGAACTGTGATAATAATCGCCAACCACGGCGACAGAATAGATATACCTTCAGGAGCAATTTTGGAAAACAAAATCGTTTCTGGAAATCTTCGAATTTTGGATCACTGAAATTTGTCAGTGCTTTATGAAATATTTTATGTGTAAAAATGAGTGTGTGTGGCACAAAGTGTTAGTCATTTTAATTGTTATAAAAGTATATCATTGTTATTAAATAGTATGTTAACTAAAATTTCTAGTTATGTCATTATTACTAATGTAATAGTTCGTTTGTGTATGTGTCTCTTTCAGTAAATGTTTATCCTTTCATATGAAACGTGTGTTATTCCTGCTCTCATTCCTTCAACATTCGTTTCACTTTAAACACGTTCATCGGTTTGTTCCATTTCAAAGTAATTTTCTTAAAGACAAGTGTGTCTTCCCAAAAATTCCTAGTCTTGCGTATTCCCTTGATTGAATGTTTTCCATAGACTTTGATCAAGACCAGTGGCGTCATTTCACCAAAACCTTGGGGGGGGCAAACACCGGGGGGGGGGGTGTTTGCTGGATAAAATGCTCATTTGTACATTAGCTAGTACAGCATATTTTCTGTAACCCAGGAATCAGGGGGGGGCAAATGCCCCCCCCTGCCCTCCCCAAATGACGCCCCTGATCAAGACTAATGTATGTCTTGTTCAAATTCCCCGCCAACTTGATAGAAATGATCCGAAATATTACATAATATTAATTTAGAATATTACTAATATAATATAGTTAGAAATAGTTACCACCTTCTCCAACACTTAATTAATAAACTTGGCGTTATAATAGAACTCGGTAATTAATAAACTCAAATTAATAGAATAGACTCGGAAGAGTAATATTAGTATAATATGAATAGAACTAGACTGATTTTTAAATCATAACTACCAATCAAGTCATGGTTTCACTGGAGAAAGTCATGTATGTATCGGTCATATTTCTTAATGCTTCAAATCTAATTATCAACAAATCCATGTAATAAAATAATCTTGAATTGATCAGCTGACTATCTTGTAAGTTACTCCTACTATTGGCTTACTCTGTAATAAGGCAACAAAACTTTATATTCATGTCTAGTGTGTACCGTGTCTTACAAGTCAGCTGTTCAATTCAAGGTTATTTTATTACATGAATTTGATTGTGTAAAAAGGCCTTAAAGAGCGATCAATGGACTTGGATTGTGTCGGGACTTGGTAAAAAGTAAAATCATCAAATGCAATCATTCTCTAATTCATTTTATTGAAACAGATCATTACAAAAACAGTACACTATATTCTATTACAATTCAGTAATAGTCAACTCATGTTAAGGCCACAAATAGTATCGAATTGGAATATCTTCTCATAAAAATATTGCTTCTCTAAATTCAATAATATTCAACTATGTTAAGGCCACAACCAATCTTGAATTGAAATATATTCTCATCAAATCATTGCTTACTCAATGTAAGTAATTAAATTGAATCCTTCCAGTCATATTTCAAGTTTTAGATACTTCTACTTGATTGAATTTCAACTTCTCATCTCATTAAATTTGAACCTTTATTCAATTTTTCACCATCCCTTGTAAATTATTACACTTCATTTATTTAAAACTGTTCATGATAATATTGCTCCTAGGAGCTTCAGTACTGATTGAAATTCAACCAATTTTTTGAGTCAAATTCAAAATATCAATTTATTCCCAAAATATAACAAAACAAAATAAATGATACATGCATTTAAAAATATATATACAATAAATATATATAGATGGTTCATCTATTCAAGTATTTATTCAAATTAATTTAATTTTCAAAATCTATTGTCTTATACGGAATAACAACATAATATAAATTATCCAAATACTCTAAAATATCTATAATATTATATCACAAGCAATGAAGAAAATTACAAAGTTAATGCCTATTGTAGGGAATTATTGATGAAGTATCAGGCTGAAATAGTTTATCCTCGATGTGCTATTGAAGAAATAGTTTATAGAAATGGGAGATTTCAACCTTTTTTGAAAGGATCCCGATTTTTATCCCAATTGACCAAGGTCATACTTATATCCCACAGTTTTTTCGCCTGTTCTGGGTCGTTCGCCTTGCCAGATGGCTGTATAGCGACACAATCACTGAAACAATTCACAAAACCATTAATTTATTTTGAATTATTGATGATTAATCGTAAAAATAAATAAATTAAATTATAATAAATTGAATAATAGAAATGCTAAAGAGTAATTTCATCAATTCTTCATTCATTACCTTGTTTTGATTCATCAGACTTTAATTTTTTAAAGATGGAAGGAAATGAGATATTGCTATATATGCTGATATACGGGGAAAAGTTTTTTGTGCAGCAGCATTCATCGAATTACCTTATTAGCTATTATTCTGTTGTCAATATTTGCAATAGCAGAAGTCTTCAGAATATTATATGGCATTAATTAGGAATTTCGTCCAATTAATTATTAAGACTTTAACTTGGTGCATCGGTTCAAGTTTTTATCTTGTTGAAAAATAATAGATAAGTCACAAATTAATCACATGGAACTGACTTGCTGTGGAAAGCTGAAAGAAATATTAGCTCTGAATTTTATAGTGAATTAATAAGTTTATTTCCTCTGTTACTTGTTATTGTGCGTCTGAGTGAAAGTATAATCGAATCTTCTATGTTAAATGTGTAAGTGAAAGCGATCTCACGTGAGTACAACGTATTATAAAGGAATCAAAAATTGACATTTAACCTATAAACTCTTTTTAAAGTGTAATTCGAACAAGAATCAGGCTATGATTTGTCTTATCACTTGCTTAGTGTGCTAGTAGTGGTTCGTAAATACTGTGTTATCATCCCTTAGTGTGCAAGTGCCGCCGGCCGGTATACTTTGCGTCGCCCAGGTGCGCCAACCAATTTAAGGTGGGCCTATAAACACTATTTGAAGGACTGCTCTGTATCACAATAGATAATTGTTGAAAATTGCCGTACTTCATTGGAGATTGGAGCAGTCTGTCTGTATGGGCAATATCGTATACAGTGAACGAATCCAATCTATATTTTGTCTACAAATCTGTTATCATCGGACGAATACTTCTATTATCTCCTGTTTCAATATAGGTCAAAGTCAATAGAATAGATTAAAAACTGTCAAAATTTCTCACTATCTGGTGCATAACTTCAGATTATCTCTCAATCTCTTAATCCTTCTCATTTATAGTTACAAAATAATTTGTTTTGGAAATCGTACGTAGGAAACGCCGTCAGTGTGTTCTATTCTATTATTCTCCTTTCAATTCCTTGAATATTCTACTTTCTACCTACTGCTTATTCGCTACTGCGTTGAATAAATTGAGTCTGAATAAGTAACAACTGTTGAATGAGGTGGCAGAGTATTCATTGAGATCTTCTTAAAATGGAAGTGGATACGAGTGCGATGGAAGCACTTTTGGAGAGGTTTAGAAGGGATATCGTAGAGGACACGGAAAGATTATTAAGAAAGAAATAAACGCGTTAAATATTACCTCTCTAATCAAAGAGCAAAATGATAAAATCGACTCGCTTTTACAGGAGAACGAAAGACTAAAGCAGGATATTCAAGAACAAAATATACTAATTGATAGAATTCGAAGGGAAAACAACTTGATATTCTTTGGAATTAACGAGACAAATGATGAGAGAGGTATTGATTCTATGGAAAAAGTTCTGGATATTTGTAATAGAGTACTCTCGGTCGAGCTCAAATCTGGTGATATTAATTTTGTCAGAAGAATTGGTAAGAGAAATGAGAGCAACAAACGCCCGATTCTGCTATCTCTAGTTTCAAGTCTCAAGAAAACTTCCATCATGCAGCATTGTGGAAAGCTAAAGAATTCAAACGTTTTCGTGGCTCACGATTTAGACAAGAAAACGCGGGAAAAGCGAAGGGAGCTCAATGGATTGAGTAGGAGACTTCGAGATTTGAAGTTAATTGTAAAAGTGAGGAAGAATGGCTTGGAGATTGACGGTAAATTTTTCACATATGAGGATGCTAAGCGCGAATTCTTAGAAAATGAAGAGATGGAAAATAATCAGGAGAGGAACGATAACTGTGACGGAGAGAGGAGTCAGAGTGAAGAAGAGAATCAGAGGAAACGCAGGAGAGAGACGCTTCATGATCAAAGAAGGAAAATGAATCCTGATCAAATAAAAGTTCAGAAATAACAAAATTTTTTCGTCCCTCAGGTGAATCTTCAGCATCCAATAGTCGGTCTACCCAGTAACGTTGTCGATGAAACAGAGAGCGAAGAGACGAGAGAAGTAAGGGTACTAGCTTATAATATAGCAGGATGGAAGAGTAAATGTTATGACCCTGAATTTTTGCGTTTTCTTAATAATTATGAAGTAATATTTCTTTGTGAAACGTTCGTGGAGGAAGAGGCTGATTTTATAAAATTCAAAGAGTGCTTTCCAGAGTTTGAATGTAGATGGACTCCTGCTGTAAGAAACTCTAGCTTTGGAAGGGCAAGTGGAGGCTGTTTCTACGGAGTTAGAAAAGGAGAGATTGAAGGAGAATTTCTTGTCAACACAATCACTGAAAAATTTGTTTTTATAGAAGTAAAATTGAATTCCAAAAGAGTTTGTATTGTTCCTGTGTATTTGAATTGTAACGTGTGGAATGAAGACTTTGGTCGGTTTAGTGAACTGATGTGGGAGCTTACTGCTAAATATGAATATTGTATTGCTATTGGAGATCTCAATGGCCGCATAAGTTGTGAACAAAAAATTCATAGACATATAATCCCTGATCAGCATTGTCTCATACGTCTTGATAGGAATTCTAAGGATAATATCATGAATCGAAATGGGAGCAGATTAATTACGCTCCTCAATGAATTGAATATGATTATCTTGAATGGAAGAACTAAGGGAGATAACCAAGGAGAGTTCACCTATGTTGGTGGTCAAGGGTCATCAGTTATCGACGTATGCGCGGCCTCCTGTAGCTCTCTGCAATTGATTGGCGACTTCAAAGTGGATAACGAATTCTTCTCAGATCATTTTCCAATAACACTCAAACTGAGGACTATGAATAGAGACACCGTTTCACCTCTTATGCTGTTACCAAAATTGAAATGGGATGACAGGGAGAAACAGCTATATCAGAGAAAGATTTCGCATAAAACTGAGCTGAACTTATGGACCGAGGATGTAGAGACAGACACAAAATCATTGTTAGAAATAATCTATGCATGCTCGCGGCGTCACTGTAGTTTTGATGGAAATAAATTCAAGCAGAAGTGGTTCGATTCAGAATGTCAAGAGGTGCGCACCAAGGTCATGAAGCTTTTGAGATTATTTCGAAGAACAAGTTCAGTGGAGATTGGAAGGCAATATAGAGAACAAAGTAAGTTTTATAAGTCTCTTTGCTTGGAAAAGAAGAAACAGTTTTGGAAGAATACATCTCAGGAAATCTCTAGAGCAAAAATTCAAAGGAATTTTGGAAGCTTGTAAGACACTTCATTTGTAAGGAATTGATAATAGACAGCAGCATATCAAATGAGAGATGGAAGGCTCACTTTCGGGAGCTGTTGAATCCACCAAGCTGTAATGAGAAGATTTCTAGTGCAGATCCATACATTTTGGACGAGGAGCTCGATATGGATTTCAATATGGCAGATCTTTCTAGAATCTTGAAAGGTGCAAAAATCAATAAGGCACCAGGAGAGGATAGAGTTGCGTATGAATTTTTAAAAATGCGCCTACCATTTTCCTTGAAAAACTGCTTGAAATGTATAATCGCATTTTCAGTTTGGGGAAGTACCAGAGGGTTCAAGAAATCAGTTATATTCCCAATTTACAAGAAAGGAGACGTGAGTGAGGTATCAAATTACAGAGGTATATCATTCGGAAATACGATTGGTAAAGTCTATGCAGGGCTTCTTTGGAGAGACTGACTACTTGGGTTGAGAAAAACAAAAATTGAAAGTCTTCCAGGCTGGCTTCAGAAAGACATATTCAACTGTCGACCATATCTACACCCTTATGAATTTAGTCAAAATACAGCTATCCACCAAGCGACAAAAGTGTTTGCTTTCTTCGTTGATTATTCGGCCGCGTTCGACCGGATTGACAGAAATGCTCTTTTCACAAGCTGTATGCACATGGCCTGTCAACCAGGATGGTGAGGGCGATAAGGAGTCTGTATCAGGGCGCGAGCGCAGCGGTGTGGACTCAGAAGGGCCTCTCTCAGTATTTTGAAACCAAATCAGGATTGAAACAGGGCTGTTTGTTGAGTCCAATCCTGTTCTCCTTGTTCATGGATGATATAGAGGAGAGTATGGAAGATGGGGGTATTATTATAAGAAACACTCGAATCAGATTGCTAGCATATGCAGACGATATAGTTCTCCTGGCATCTAATAGACTATCCCTGCAGAAAATGATACAAGCACTAGAAGAGTATTGTATGACCTGGAACCTTGTCGTCAATCTGGAGAAATCCAAAATAATGGTATTTCGGAATGGTGGAAGGCCAGCCAAGTTTGAGAAGTGGTGGTACAAGGGCCATAGAATAGAAGTTGTCAATAGTTACAAGTATCTTGGGATAACTATAACTTCGTCACTTTCTCTAGGGGAGCACTTCAGTTTAAGTCTAGCCAGGGCAAGGTTTGCTCTAAACTCATTTTCCAGGATCATTACAAGTGAGGAGGTGGATTTCAGCAGCAAGCTGAATATTTTAATGCAGCTTGTAAAAGTATGATGGGTTTTGGTGCAGGAGCTTGGGGCTATGGGTGGTATGGAAAAGTTGAAATGCTCCAACGCTTTTTCCTGAAAAGAGTTTTGGTCTCCCAATTTGTTCTCCAAATTTTGTTCTTTATTTGGAGACTGGATTATCACCAATTTTCCTGTGCACTTTGAAGCTGCACCTTGATTATGTGAAAAATGTGCCAACCTACCAGAAGAAAGGTATTCAAGGATTCTGACAGATGAGGTGATGCACAGGAAATTATCTTTCTATAGTAAATGGCAACAGATGGCAGAGGAGTATCAGATTCCAATGACGCATTTCACAGGCTTCAACACTGATGTCATCTTAAGCAGGATTTCGGTGAAACTGAGAGAGAAATTTGAATATGAGAGGAGGTGTAGCCATACACGGACCCTGTACAAGGAGCTCAGTTTGAGGACAGAATACTTGAAAAGTGGTGAGAAAGCTTCATGCATTAATTGGATGTTTAAGGCAAGAGCAGAATTGATTTACCTCAACAAGTATTCTTTCACAGCAACACAAAAGCTGTGCTCATTGTGTAACATGCGAGTAGAAGAAGACGTTTACCACTTCATAGCTGTATGCCCTGTTCTGAAGGAGATTAGAGAGTGTTTTGGAAGCGCAACCCTAAGAAGAGACCAGCTGGTACGACTCCTCAATGGCGAAGATTGGCTGACAGTGACGCGGTATTGCAGATTAGCGTGGAGGTACAGATACGAGCTGGTCATGGAATTCAATTACTAGGAGAAGACACCAATGAAGACGTTCCTTTCGTTCAACAAGTGAAGGCTACAATGCAGAAGACAAGAGAGGCTACTCAGAAAAGGCTACCAACCTCAACCACCTCTAACGGTCAACAGACCAAGAGTGATTGTCTGCAATATTAATATTTTCAAAAAGAACTGTTAAAATTCAAAATTACAGGAAAAAATTACAATGTATCATATTAATTATGTATTGAAACTTTGCATTTATATTTCAATAAAGACACTATTATTATTATTATTATAATATTATTATTAATCACATAGAATAATGAAAAATGTGACTCAAAATTGTATTGCCCAATTTGAATAAATATAAAACCGCTGAAGCTGATTATGCTTGTTGTAAAGTGTTTTTATATGGTATGTCTGGGATCAATTTTCCAAGTATTTATAATTTTTCAAACATAAATGAAGAGTTTGATAATAGAATTGAAGCACAGCGCTATTTAGGATCAACATCTAGTTAATTTATTGATCCTTTCCTTAAAGGTTAACTGATCAAATTACTTTTTAACTTATTTGTAGAAATCTTATTGATGTTGTGGAATTCCATGATGAAATAAAACACTAAAAGATATTGTCAAAACACTTAAGTGTTTTATTTAAATTACTTTTTATCGATTATACCATATTTTTTAAGCAATATATCAATCCTACTACATTTTATCTCCTTGAACGTTCAGTTTCTCCAGTGTTGTTAGCCAGTCCTTTTCTTTTGAATTTTTCCATTGGATTACTAGAGTGAATAACATATAATAATGATCCAATAGTATCGATCGAATTTGGTACTACCAATAGTCAGAATTTGCTAATCAAAATACCAATTGCAAAAAGATCTATTAAGCTTAATTTTTAATATTTAAAAATGTTAATAGCTTTCTTTAGATCAACTTTAATCCACTTCTGTGCAACCTGCTCAAACTCGGGTATAGAATCTCGAATATTGTAAAATTTGAGGTTTAAGAGATTCGAGAAATTCTGAAAATGTTATTGTAGATTTCAAAACTCGTACGAATTTGTGCTTTCACAAATCAAAACTCATAAAACTCAAACCTGTTAAGAGTTAAGACGTTCGTTTACATTCGGATGCTTGCATTTCATGAATATCTAATGAGCAAATAAAGAAACATTTGCCTACACAATATGTGTGAGCTTCAACAATTATCACATCTTGAATAAACAACATTCTGTTTCAACCTTCGAATTGTGAGAGGTTTTCATTTATCGAACAAGTAGGCTATCTCACACAAGTTATTACGTGCAATCACAAACGTACCTTTTTCCATCTATGAATGTAATGTACACGTTCCGTCATTCATTCACTTGTTGGAAATATACAAATTGAGATACTGTATCTATGAATTTATATACAATCGACAATATGGGAAGAATCGATATATCGATGCAATTGCTATTACCAGAGATAATCCATTCATATTAGGAGATACCCTGTACTAACATCTATCTATATAAACATGTTGAATAAGAACATGTTGAATAAGAAGGACGAGAAGAAGAAGATCCAGAAGAAATGGAGAAGAAGAAGAACGAGAAGAAAAAGGAGGAGAAGAAGAGAAAGGAGGAGCAGAAAAAGAAAAATGATAAGATGGAGGAGAAGAAAATGATAAGATGGAGAAGAAGAAAAATGATAAGATGGAGAAGAAGAAAAATGATAAGATGAAGAAGAAGAAGAAGAAGAAGAAGAAGAAGAAGAAGAAGAAGAAGAAGAAGAAGAAGATTGAAAAGAAGGTGGAGAAGGAGAAGAAGGAGGAGAAGATGAAGGAGGAGGAAAAGCTGAAGAACAAGAGAAACAAGATGGAGAAGAAGATTGAAAAGAAGTAGATGAAAGAGGTGGAGGAGGAGGAGGAGGAGGAGGAGGAGGAGGAGGAGGATTGGAAACAATTTCATGTAGGCATTTCAATAGTCGCAGTTTTATGCGACCTGGGATATCCTAGTATTTGTTTAGTCTATGCTATTACACTCTACTTACTCATAATAAAGTCCCGTCTCGTTGGCAGTCTTCTCGTCCACAGCACAGTACAAGGTGGTCTGTGCTCCCTGTTCTGAAGATTTTTTGAACATGCCTCCGAAAGTCCTGTAGAACCATCGGCTGCCTGGGAAGAAGGCGGTGTCCAGGTGACGATCCAGGTCTGTGTCGACTACTCCCGGATGCAAACTGTAAACTGTCACGTTTGTTCCTGCAAATCACAAGTTGAAAATTAAAATTTTTAAATCATATAACAGAATATTATATAACTATCACTACAAATATTCATAGGCTAATCTTTAGTATAAGGCTAGTCAGTCACTCCCTATATTTGGAGGCATATTAAATTGTTGCATTGCACTATATAGCTGCTTAACACAATGTTATCCAGCAGTGCTTTTTGTTCCCATCACTGGGTTGCGAAGACTAGCTTATGGTTGAGATGTCAATGTGCTAACCACACGTTACATCTTTTCTGGTTAATGATCATTCACCTCTGCTGATTCAGTGGATGTGAAACTGGCAAACAGCTGGTAGGCCTAAGCCCACATAGGGCTGTTGAGCCATTGACAAAAAAAAAAATATTAATAGTGTGACATTTCGTTGCAAATCGTTTGTTAGAATACCAAACATTCTAGACTGGGTCGTTCGTTCCTGCTTATCACAAATGAAAATGATGAATGTGTATAAATTACATAATATAATATCAAAATGGAATCATTACTAATTTATACTGTGACATCTCGTTCCTCCTGATTGACTAATAAAAATATGATGAATTCACATATAAATCTACATTTCTTATGCATTATGGAAATGTTCTAATTTCACATTTACAATAAGAACAAATGTACAAGAACATTATCTAATGTTCTTATACATTATAGAATACCAAATTTAAAAACTCTGGACAGGGTCGATTGTTCATGCTAATCACAAGTAAAAAATGATGAATTCATACAAATCATATTATAGCAGAATATCAAATTATAATCACTAAAAACTCATACCGTACGGTACTGTGAAATTTTGTTGCAAATCACCGATTGACTAATAAAAATATACTGTAATACTTAGTTTAGGCCTACCTTCCAGTCTTTTCGCTAGCTCCTTCGTGAACAAAATATTGCAAAGCTTGGATCGTCCATAAGCTTTTATGGGCTGGTAAGATTTCTCCATATTGATGTCTTTCGAATATAGGGAACCTAAAAAAGTAAAAAGATTGATCTCATCCAGTACAATATATTTTCACTATACTGTGTTCATTGATTTTAATGAACAGGTTTATTGACAAAATTGACTTAATATTCGAGTGTCAAGTTTTGATAAATTAATGGATGTAACAAATCAAAATATTTCTAAACTCATACAGTAACTGAAGCTCAATCTAATATGAAACAAGGATGGACTAATGAAGTACCTCTTCAGAAGCAAATATATTCTTGAAAATGGCTTGAGTTAAACAACACTCCGGCACTTCAGCTATAATGGGAGATTAAAACATCTGAATTAATATTGACGTCATTTTACAAATACATTTGAAATTATTACAATAGTAACACAATACTATAACACATTTAAAAGTGTGTTATAGTATTTGATAATGTTATGTGTTACACATTTTTAAATATGTTATATAGGTAATTCAAATTGTAAAAAGTAATATTTTCATTTAAGGTACCGAGTAACCGATAAATGAGTTGTAATTAGCAATCTTTGACTTTGTTTTTTCTTGAAAATCAATCATTTTTCATTTCTGACAACTTACTGACTCAAGGGCCGCTCTATACTAAATTCTGGACTTTTAAGTTTTGAACTCACCAAATTTATGAGCTAATGAGGAAACGTTTACAATTCGTGCAGGAGCTGAACTAAGTATCCTTGGCAACAGTAAGAGAGTCAATAGGAAATGTCCAAGATGATTGGTTGCAAATTGCAATTCGTATCCATCTTCGGTTAATTGGCGAGGGCACATCATCACACCTGAAATATAAAAAAATTCTGTATTTTTCAACAATGAATTTCACAGAAAATTAATATCACATTTAATTCGTTTTATTAGAACTGATTTCTATTCGGTAAAGAAATGGTGCCTACCAGGTTAGTACTATACAGTAAAATTATGATGATTTGTAAGGGCATTCGTTTTAATATGCGTAACGTTGCGGCAAGGTATGTAGAGTCTCTACAAACCTTGATGTTGCGGTAGATTTGATTACAGCTAAACAACTTATACTAATGAATTGTTTACACATAGCCAGTCGATTAGTTTTTAGTGTTATTTCTAAAAAAATTTGTATGGAAATGTTTGTTAAAATTATTCTTATACATATACTGTAAGTTGAATGGTACTGTAGGCTATTATAAGTGACATTAGAGTACATATAATATTATTATGAAAATGTAATTTATTATAGAAATAGTATTTTTACATTTATTTTGGAAATAGGTTGACAAGCAAGTAATAGGCCTAGGTCTTTTTTAAAAACGATCAATGTAATTACAATCAATGCAATAAGATAATTAGAAGCTTCAATATAATTTCAAAAACACAAGTAGAATCTAAAAAAATAGTATATTGTCTTTGGTGGAATCAAGCAATAGCAAATAAATTCTCTCACCAGCATTGTTGATCAATAAATGTATGTTTGGTTCTTCTTTGAGAAGTTGTTCAGCACAGGTTCTGACCGATGACAATGATGACAGATCCAGATGCTTCACAGTGATTTGTCCTACACCTTCAACTCCTTCCAGCGTTTTCCTTATATCTTTGGCCGCCTCGTCCGCTTTTTCCAAATTACGACATGCCATTATCACCCGAGCTCCTGAAATTCAATTAGGGTATACAATAATTGGGTTTGTCATTAAATTCGAGTGAAAAATTAATATTTCAGAAATTTCCAGTATCACTCTTGCTTTGTGAATGTGTGTTTGGCATTTAGTCATCTTGTAATTCCAAATCTTTTATAGTTGATAGTTGTTTAAAGGGGTGAGAGGGACTCAGGTTTTCAGTGAGATGAATCATGAACAAAACCTCTGGACTATTATTGTTCTAAATTTTGAATAGAAGCCGGTTTGGGCTATTGCCTGTTGATTCTTCTTACATTGTAATGTGCGGTATATTGTCAATATGAATTGAATGACTGCCTTTATTTTAACCTGGGAGGGCGAAGTTAGGGCGCAGTCGGACCTCTCTTACACTTAACCCTCAACGAGTGAACGTATAAATAATGTATTCAACATTCAACTATTTATAAACTCCAGGATAAAAATATTTATCGTGTATGTAAGCTTTTTCATTATTGTGCCAAACACTGTTTTTATAATATAATTGAATATTGATGTTTAGCCATTCTGTGGTAGGCTACATATTTTTTTATCAATATTTTATTTTACGGTACAAGTTATGTTTGTTTTTATCAATGAATAATACAATCTTCAATTGATTCAATCTGTAATTTCAAAATTAATTGATAGAGGAAAATGAGTACCTAATTTTAATAATAATAGAAAAGAAATGTGCGGTGCATATAAGCTAATACAAAATTAGGAGTACTAGTAGGCCTACATATATATGGAATGTAATTTCCTACTTTAGATAAAATTAGACTAATTCAGCTTATATAATCAACTGTAATCATATTCAATGCTAGCCGGCAGGCTCTCTTTGCAAAAATCTTTCTTTTATTCTTGATAACCTCGAGATTGAACGAAAATGTCTTTGATTGATAAGGTCATTGTTACTTCTTGAGGCACATAATAATTAAGTGATCAATATTATTTCAAACGATGAAATAGAATAATCATCGTAATAGACATCTCACTTTTTATTTTTAGTTTCTTGTTTATTGTTACATACACGAATGACGATACTGTGTGAAAAAAATGATACCTCTCATGGGTATATGGGTATACTCTCAATTTCTTTTCATTGAATAAAATCTTGAATACAGTGGTAAAAAATTGAAAATGTTACAGTATCTTCATGGGATAGAATCACTTTTGAAGTCGCCCCCCTTTTGAGATATTTATATTGCAATACTTCAAATGTCTATTTCAAAGTAAAATTGAGATAAAATTTGCTATGAAACCAAGTTCTGGCATTATAAACTAAATTCAATAATTATTTGAACTATTCATCATTATGTAAAATCTGGCAGCACTCTACCCCATGAGAACACTACTGCAATCTAATTTTTAGTCAGACTTTAATAATATTAGAATTGGAATAGATTATTTGTGCCATATATCATCAAATCAGCTTCAGTAAACACACTATATGCTTCATTACTACATTAATGTTTCATCACAATGTACCGTATAACTTGTATTAATTCAGACTGAAATAAAAAATGTATTAATTGTTATTTACCTCTTCTACTGAGATCCAAAACTGTATGTTTTCCTATACCTGTGTTACAACCCGTGACAACTGCTGTTTTGCCGTCCAAACGGGCATTGCTGGTGCATTTTCCATTGTAGAACCACCCCATAATTATCTGAAACAAAAGTTTTTCATCATAATTTGTTTTCTTGAAAAATAAAAAATTATTTGAAATTTTCTGGCTAATATCAGCTTCTATGCTATTTTGTGATGAAATATCATTAAACACACATCAATAAGCTCGATTGCACAAAAAACAATCAGATACAACAGTCTTAAAATTACGTCATTTTATGAGCTCAATATGGATTTTTTGCATTGGTTCCGTTAGATGACGTAATTTTACGGCGGTTAAATTCAATTGGCATTCTCACAACGTTGGACTATTTAAAAATTATTTTGTCTATAATAGGCAATAGATGTCTAAATTTTTTAGTATTGTTTTATGGTTTTTGATGGGCTGAAAAAATACCGCTTTAAAACTACAACTATTTTCATACACACTATATATCTATTGATAGATAGTTATCCGCTTTAGAAACTATTATTATCATACTTGATTTGAGTCACAGTTAAGACTTGCTTGCCTTGAAGTAGAAATACATGAGCTTGAATAAGTATTTACGCACATGCATAAAAAACCACTACACATAGCAATAGTCACACAGAAGAGATAATCTTGTTTGTGCGTAAAAAATATAACTTTTGTGCTTTAAAATATCCCTTCAAGTTTGTTACCAAGAGAAGCACAAACTGATACCAATAGTTGAATGCTATGTGTTGAAAAGAAAGATAAGACTCTTAACATTGGCTGGTTCCCTGATCCTATTTTTATTCCTATTCTCTGACTTCACTCGCATGTTGATCATGACTTGATTACAATACGATAGAAAAATCCCTTGAAACTTATCCACTTTGTTTACAGCTTTTAGCCCTCAACATCTAACAAAAACACAGATTGAACTCCAGAACTCGGGGTTTAAATTAATCGGGATTCAAAGTATCCGTATTATAGAATCTCATTTATCAATGTGATTTTATGACAATCTCTTCTATGACAGCATATTAGCCTCAGGTTCTACGTAGCCTCAAATTGATGATAACAATACTTTGAGAAAAATTTATACCTTTCCTAAAGTTTTTCCTTTGATTAAAAAGTTATCCCTGCAATATTGAAGCAGAGTTGTAGAGTTAATTCAAATTTATTTTACTATTTCGTTTACTCATTTACTGGATGATTTTTTATCAACTTGCTACAATAGTACTGTATTGGACAACAATATAAATACATCATGTTAAACTTGAAAAAAAAATAAATATCCATTATTGAAAATTATATAGGTTTCAATTACAAATATTTCAATTTGCTGCATGCAAGGAGGTAAAAAAGCCGTTTTTTAATATGGACGGCTAAGTGAAAAAAGGCAAATCATGGCTTTTGTAACATGATTGGCTTGGAGAGAAAAGCCGTTTTTTAATATGGACGGCTAAGTGAAAAAAGGCAAATCATGGCTTTTGTAACATGATTGGCTTGGAGAGAATTGGGAAAATGTGAGATTTATTGTTTTGAAATAAATCACTGAATCATTTAAGTACAGAATAATACTCAAGTATAAGATGAGATTCATGTAGATAACAAAAACGTCTGCATTCTGCAAAGATTCTAGTTATTTAAAATTAATTTATCAAATTTTATTGCTATTGAAAATCTCTATTCTGTGACGTTACATGATGTAAGATACCGTAATATAAGACTATTAACTATTATAGGTCTAGTAATCCTTCATCAGGTGTGACTATAAAAGTTTTTGAGATTTCCATATTGGCTAACGCTAGGAAAAGATTTTAACTATTACTGTTTATGATCTCAATCTCTCCGGCCCCGAATTTGTTTTTGAAATCCAGATTGGCCAAGTTTAGGTTTTGCTGAGGCTAAGTTGAATGAACACGCTCAAGGTCATTGCACCTTCCCGAAGTTTAAATTCATATAGGCCTACGTTATAAGCCATGAATACTAGAAGAGAAAACCAGTTTGACACTCGTATTTTCGTTTATAGAAAGTAGACTTCTTTTCAAATAATGTATCCTCAAAAATAAAAAGAAATCTGCTTCGAAGTTCAGCTTTATATCGTAATGGGAAAGTTCGTCCACAATAAATAGGCCTCTAGCTAATAGGCCTGTTCTGCTTTTAGCCTATATTAGCACAAGAAGGCGCAGGAACCTTTTGAGTCATTTCCTAGTAACTCACGGCAATTCATGCTTGATAGCATACTTTATTATTCATTAGTTTACGAATATTTATTAGCTCCTATCTACTATCTTATTATGTGAAAATATTTTCGTGCACGATTTTGGAAAGTTCGTACAGAAGTTTGAGTGGACCGATTTTGATGCGGTTTGCGCCAAAAGAAAGATGAGAAATCGAATTTTTGCAAGTTCTATTTGTTTTTTAAAAATAATAATTTCAAATGTGAGAAATTTGCTGAAAACTTACAATAGATTCCTGTGGCACTATCTGTTGGCATTTAAATGCACTAAACTTCAGTTAGTTTGTAAAATCCCCATAGATAGCTTAGAGAGCTTAGAAGCTGAAAGTAGTACCTGAATAGTAATCAGTTAGATTTCATTGGTATAACCATAGAGAAGAGATAGGAGAGAAGAGAAGATTATTCTAATCTGTTATCTATGGTATAACTGAGCTGCTGTCAGTTGCTGATAATCAAAATAGCAACTATTTAAAACTAAGAATTTTAGAAAATTCAAATGAGCGGCGTTTTGCGCTGCACGGGTTCACCTCGTATAAATTAATTCAAGTGAGTACTAGTACGGGACTTGTTTCCCCTTGGCCTATTTTTTTGAATAATCTATTGACATTTCACACGTCTTACACTTGTGAATATAGGATAAGCGAGTGTCCTATTTTCCAGTAAGACTTGTTGAAACATTGAATTAAGAATAATTCTATTTTACTTACCGCAATCTGTTCGTCTTCATACTTTATTTAGGTTGATTCAATCAGGTTGATTTATTCTGGTTGAATTGATCAATCTTACCTTACATTTCAGATTTTTTACTGATCAAATTTTCTGATGATGGAAATTCGGTTGAAAAAAACACGACGAATGATCGGATGCTTCTTCTTATTTTCTGTATGATTGGTGTGATCTTAATATGTTATGTATAGTGTATTTAATGCAGTTATTAAGCCGACATGCAATTCAATTATTGTAGTTTTCAATAATTTACTTTCGGCAGTCTTTGTGCCGCTGGGGAACTCATATATCCTGTTATAGAGATCTATTTTGGGAATAGTACCTCCACCATTGATACTGTCGGCTTAAAAATTTTGTTCCGACATAGGGTTTCTTCATATGGTAGACTTACAACTTTCTTCTGATATTGAAATAGAAATTCCATTCATAAGGAGATCACTTTTGACCGGTTTCACTTTCATTGCAAGTTCATATTATCATTGACTATCGTATTATCATTGACTACCTATTCAATTATATTAATATGTACTGAGTTGTAGCTGTTGGCAGTTCGCAAATTTCACTCTAGATATTATCATTCAGAGACTGACCTATTAGTTTCTAAAGCAAAATTATAAACGTTTCCATAAAAGCCAGTCTTATAGTTCAAGACTGTATAAAATATCAAGACTATATATATCAAGTTCATTTTTATATGATTCGATTGCATATATTGCTTTTTATTGCATGTATATAATATTATACTTTACATCATCACAGAAGGCCTAATTTCTTTTCGAAATGAAAATTCCGTTCTTAATATTTAATAACTTAGTATGATCTTTACTATTCATCTTGTATTTTTATAGGCCATAATTTAATATAACAATATTAATATTGTAATATTCCTATGTTTATAAATAACCGTGGCGAAGCGTGGTATACTTATTTGCTCATCGCCGGGTATATTTTCTATAGGTAATATACCCGGCAATAACCAAATAAATATACCACGCTTCGCCACTAATTAATAAGAAAATAGATCCATATCGAGCTACATAAACCTTGAGCTACTAAAAATTAATGAGCAAATGGCATAAGATGGCAGGAAAGATTGAACAAAGAATAATTATTACACCACTTACTTTTAAACCCCTCTTTCACTCGTAGTTCAACATTTCACAGAAGATTTTGCTATAAATTTCAATTATTATTCCCATAACCAAACGTTGAAGGAAGTATTTTCAATAACTGCGTTTCTCTCCTAACCAATCACTACTGCCTCTATGTGTCGAAACTCGGTATCAATTTAGAATTAAATAATAAATTTCATGAGCTGAACTAATTATCTTTTTTTGTCAATAACCATTTGAATGCTGTTATCAAGTACTAAACTGTACCGAAAAATTTCTTACGACATTAAAAGTCGATAAACGAAAAATGACATATAATAAACAAAACTAGACTCGAGGAAACTGGATCGTGTAGTGGAAACTCTTTGGGAATCCTTATGAATGACAGTACTCCACTATTGATTTTTTCAAGTGTCTAGTAGCCTACGTTACCATACAGAATTTGAATAGTTTAGATTCATGGAGATGTGGCCAATTAACCAATCATTCTAAGCCTAAACGCTCTTAATTTATACACAAAGATTTGAAACATGATATTCGAATTTTGTAGAATTTTGTAGATTCATAATGCTGTTGAATCGACGTGAAAGTCGGAAGGTGAAAATTCTGTATCAACAGTTCTTATCTATTATAACAGAGTTTTTTTATAACCCCGTTTCTCTATTAAAAATTTTCTTCCTTATTACATTTTTTGATAATCTGTTACTAGGCTATTCTCATTTTCATACGGCCTTTTCATAACTTTTATTCGGCCTTTAGCCGAGCGCTTATTAGCATGCACTTCTTTCTTTTTCAATATTTTATTTTTTATTTCCGTTTTTTCTCAGTTCATTTATCGCATTAATTCAAATATATATCTTTGTTGTTTAAGACTGCTCGGCGGTTCGTAAGTTGCATATTACAATTGGTATATTCTTAATAAGCTACATTGAATTTGTTGTTTTATTCATATAATGATTAAGAATAAAAATTATAATTATTATTATTTACAAAAAATACTGTTTTTACATGTATATATTTTGCTCCGTGTTTATTGAGAACAATATTTAAAAAATCAGAATAAATTCACCTACCTAGCGTTTTTTGATATTCGCAAATTCTCATAAACGGTATTGTCTGAGTTCAAACAATTACAATAATGTGTTTGTTAGCAAGTATGCTTTCTTTTGAATCCAAGTAGGAAGAAAACTTTACGTGTGAATGTAATTCATGCTTATCACGAATTAAGATAATAGCTACACTCAATGAATCCACAGCAGCTGTTGGAGCGTAACATAAAGAAAAAGGTAAACAATTATTATTCTTTGTTAAAAGAATGCAAGGTCTTCCACCTGAGATGATACACACGCTACGTTGAACTAGATGTGGACATATATATAGATCCTTATATAAATAAATATATGTATATATCATGGAGTTTGAGGATACAATTTCCAAAGACCTTGTCAGAGACCTGCAATTTCACTCTATATACGTATTTAACTATGTCACTTTATCTTACATATATGAAGCTAGGATACTGGAGAGTTAATTCATAGGGCTAGGGCGAATTTGATCTCCATCTAGAATCTTAAGTTTCAGTGGTTAACCAGCAATGTCATCTTGACCAATGATAAACCGATCCTGATCTATTTCATTTTATTTATGACTGCTTTGTAAAAGAGTTCATTTTAGAAAACATTTATTCTAATAGATTGAATATCGTGAATAAGATGAATTAATAGTATGTTGAGTACACATATTAGAGAGTGGGTTACACCATATAGTCAAATCCAGTGACAATACCGTTTACAAAATATTTGGGTGCAGGTACCAATTCCATTCATAATCTCAATATATAATTTTAATTTATGATTAATCTGTAGCAAATCTGTAAAAAACTGTAAACTTCTCAAATCTTCAGGACAATAACTTTTGAGAATGTTCAGCTAATCAATTGTACTGACTTTACTAGATTTCATAATGATATTGAGATTAAATTACAGGCACCTAAGTCTCAACCTATCAATATATTTATTGAATTACTTCCATATTGTGCTTTAAATTAACTTTTGTATTGTATTATCTAAAATGTGATGAAGATGCTTCGTTTTCCAATTGAGGTGCCGTACCTATTGAACTATTCTAGACCAGTAGAATAAGTAATTATAAGTAATTCACTTGTAGAATAAGTAATTCATCTTTCAATCAGATTAAATTGATGTTTCAAGCTACAATCGATCCCTGGATACGATCAAGATTTGATACAAGTATGTGTGTCAAATAATTCATACAGAACTTGGAATCGGTTCAGTGTGCCACTATTGTATTCACCTGACATTCATGTGTACGAGTTTTCCATTTTCAATGAGCGAAACGATTATTCAATGATTTAATTTAACTCCGGAAAAGATTGATACGTGTCGCAATTATCTATGTTGTTGAAGATACAGTGGCGGACCTAGGCTTTGCGGGGCCCTGGACAATTGACTATGGCGGGGCCCCACTTATGGTGAGTGAGGGGGGGGGGGCTTGGGGGCCCTTTGTAAGCTTCAATAATAATGAAATAGCAGTGGCTCACCATGCAGTTTTTAAAAATTATTCTATACTACAGTATGAGTTGAGTTGATTACTAACAACTTGTTGTTTGAAACATTTCTTTTGAAATCATCATGACATAATAGTAGTTTATGCAATTATTGTATTATGAGAATTGTTGTATATGAAAACTTTAATTGTGTAAATATGCTTTAAGATTACTGCGGGCCCCGATTTAAAGTATTACCAAATATTAAACAACATTTGAATCTATTTCACTTTTTTAATTTATTTTATTGTAATAAAAAGTTTATTGTTTACATTTGCCATCGCTGCGGGGCCCCGCTTTAATTATATGAAAACTTTAATTGTGTAAATATGCTTAAAAGGTTACTGCGGGGCGCCGATTTAATATCTTGCCAACTATTGAACAAGATTTGAAGCTATTTTACTCTTCTATTTTATTTTATTGTAAGAAAAATTTGATTGTTTACATTTGCCATCGCCGCGGGGCCCGCTTTCATTATATGAAAACTTTAATTGTGTTATAATATGCTTTTAGGTTGCTGCGGGGCCCCGATTTAAAGTGTTGCCAAATATTGAACAAGATTTGAAGCTCTTTTACTGTTTATTTTATTGTATGAAAAATTTGATTGTTTAAATTTGCCGTCGCCGTGGGGCCCCTCTGGGCGCGGGGCCCCGGACAAATGTCCGATTTGTCCATACGTAGGACCGCCCCTGTGAAGATATACATCGTTATAATACTACTAACTAGCTCTCTTGCCAAAAATATTCTGATAGTATAATAGTGCTGGCAATGTTCAAGGTAAAGTTACGTGCCTTTGCTTTACCTTGCACTTCAAGGTGAACAACGTGTCAAGTTGATTATTTGGTCCAGGTAGGAGGTACAATAATCTACATCTCACGTTGTATAGTATGCAGATAAGTTGAGGAAGACACAAATACCTTTATTCATCAACTTTTCTTCACTTTTACTCTTCAGTGACTTTACTAATTTCCACCTGTAATCGACCATGAATGAGTTTCATGACCATCGTCTGAAGCCTCATAAATGACTGATAATTATCACTGGAACTACAAGTTTACACAGTTGCATTGCATTTTCTACTATGATAATCATTCTACATTTTCTATTATTGAGGTATTATTATTCAAGTGATTTAATGAACGGACATTTTTTGCAATCTTTGGTGATTGCACTTGCACTTCCGGTTGTAGGCCTATATGTAGTAGTCTACCTTGCACTTGTTGAGTGCTTGTGCAATTGCACCTTGCATTTATCATGAGTTTTTTGCTGCGGATGATGCTCATATAAGTATATAACTTGTGCGTGGAAATGGGGTGAAGGATGATGTGAGGAAAAATGCTAGACTGAAACGGGAATCGAACCCGTGACCGGAGCAGCGATAGCAGACTGAAGCACAGAATAGGAGAGAATAGGAAGCACAGAATCTCTCCTATTCTGTGACTGAAGGTGTGATCTCCAGCCAACTAGGCTACGCCTGCCCGCCGTTTTTACTTCTTGAATGTGCAAAACAGAGCATTATTACTGGAAGGGCATTCAGAACAATTTAACTATCAAATGAGTTTGATTAAACTTTAATATTATAGCAACTCTCGTGTTGCACAAAACAATTGACCAATATTTATGCAGCAGATGGAGCTTGTAATAAGATTAATTGGTTTTTAAAATAGAATCAGGGTTGATAATAAAGTAGCCTACAGCATGACAAATGACAAGTTTAATTGTTTTGTTCAATTGCATGGAAATGTTCGGCACTGGATTTATAGTCGTTGGCAACTTATAGACTTGTAGATGATGATGATGATAAATCTTTCATCTTAAAATTTCTCATAACCTAATTAAAATGTTTAAAAAAGTATCTTATCATCATGAAATTGTATTACTATAGCAAAAATATTTCGCTAAAGTAGCTAGTATAGTCTCAATCAACAAAAAACAAATAACAACTCCCCTGACTTCTGACCTCTGATTGCAAAACTCTGACTTATCTGGAGAAAAAAATGCTAATAAAATGAACTTTTCCTCCTCTATATCTATATATTGCATAAAAATGATTATAAATTTAATGTAATTATTAAGTACTTCTCAAATTTACAACAAATTTCTGTTGAGTAGTTCCAATTCTTTCGAAGTTTTTCGTATACTCAGTGATTTAAGAACGTTTAATTCAATTTTATTATTCATTAATAGGCATCGTCAAGAAGCCTTATTATGAGAAGCTTGAAATACTTCCTCAACTAACATCCCTGTAATGTAGGTACAGTAACATATAATCATGTCCCAATATTTAGAGGATGAAATAAATTTATTATATTACAGTATGAACGAGAACGAATGAACGCAACAGGAAAGGAAGAATACAAAATTAAATTGATGGAATTCGTAAATTCAATTGATCAAAAAACTTATTGGTCCATTTCAAATGGGAAAAGGAGAGAAGAATAGGTAAGCGAGAGTGATAGAATTGGCTTACGGTACCGGAAACTGTCATGTCATCCACATTATCACGCTTATAACACAATGGATGGCATTCTTTCACGTCTACACATTTTTATTGTTCAGACCTGGACAAATAGCTGTTTTTGTTAACTTACAAAAAGAGTTTCACAAAACATTACAGGATAGGCCTATCACCTGAAATAGCAGCAGTTTCGGGAGCTTCATGTAGATATAGCCTACATTTAGATATTAGTCGAATGCTTGATTTTCGTCTACAGAAATTTCATTAGCGAGAGATTATCTATTCATTACAGGATATCATCAGGAAAAACAGCAGTTTTTCGTAGACTTTGAAAATAAAAATCGTATAATATGCTTCCTCATTTCGAGCGTGTTAATAAGAAATCATTTTACGTCCTAATTAAATATTAAGTTGAGGGTTTCAAATTATTAGTGTAGTTTTAGTCTAGTTTTGAACGTCACGAAAACTCAGGATTGCCTTCACAAAACAATAGACTCACTCCTGGAAAACCCTTGTACTTCAAAAGTACACCCATGTGGAGTTTTCGCTGTAGAACAAGGCCTATATCACAGTCTAATAATACATTAGACTGTATTTTTAGACTGTATATGGCCTATATTCTATATTACCATAGAGAAGCGATTCTCTCTAATCTGTTCTCTTTAATCTATCGGTACTCTCCTAATCTGTTCCCTGTGATATTACGTACTTTTTACTATGAACAAAGTTATAACATTCTCTCTCTCTTTTTTCTCTCTTTCACTCTCACTCTCTCTTTCACTCTCATTCTCTCTCTACCCCCCCCACTCCTTCCCTCACAGTCACTATTTCACTCTCACTCACTCTCCCTCTCTCTCGTCTTGGAAGAGATAAGAATGAAAGTGTTTCAAATGTTATTGTCATCTATGAAATTGTTTACATCTACAAGAGCTTAAAAAATAGTCCACATAGGCAAGCGAGCGTTCCCAATATCTTTTAACGATGCTGTTCTGTTATCAATTAGGATGCATGCGGCATGCCTTAAATAACAATTTCATACTTGATCACTTAATTACAGTTCAGTTGCATTTAAATCGTCCGTTCGGTTATTGACTCCGAGAATAGAAATAGACACATTTTTCTAGCATCTATTGTAATAATTATCAACGAAGAGCAAAATGTTTATTGAGAGTTTGAGACGTCGTTATCATAATTTCATCCTTCTTAATTTCAAGTTCCGTATTTCAGGTTATTCCATCAGTGACTGCATATTTATTGTAAATGTAGAATTCATATGTGAGAAACAAATTTAATTAGTATTAAATAATAAAACATTCTATTTATTTATAATGGAACAGTGAGTTGTTTAGAATCCTTGATTTAGAAATTTTACAATTACACAGATCAACAAATCATATTTTCTCATACACCTTCACGAAGATAATCTTTACAAATATTTTCCTTCCTTTCAATGATCATAATCTTATCAAGAGTGCCCAACATCGATAAAAGATTGTGATGAAGTAGATGAGATTGTGTCATCGCCAAACATGACTATGTAGGAAATAGGAAATTATTTCAAGCGTTGAGGAGGTAAGGTTTGATTGGTAGGTAGTACTACCAATAGTACCTAGTTATTTTTTTAGTACTTAGTACCTAGTTTTAGTACCTAGTTTAGTACCTAGTTATTTAATTCATGAATAGGTAGATAAGTAGAATTAGATGAGATAATTGTATAGAACTGTGAAAACTTTTATAAGTAGGCTACCTCATGAAATCATCCAATTCTAGCGACCTAGACACTATATGAAAATAATCAATCATTGGAATTTGAAATAAGAAACTTTAGTTTTTCCTCTCTAAACCTTATCTCCTCAACGCTTAAAATAATTTCCTACATTGTCATGTTTGGTTGGCGATGAAACAATTATATTTGAGTAGTCATCATAATGTATTCTCTGATGAAAAATCTTAGAATTGAATGATTATAGTGTAATCGAGAACATTATTTAAGAGAAACACAATCAAATTTTTAAGAACAGTCTTACATACGAGTGAAAAAACTGTTGTTTATTGAGGAAGCAGTTCAACAAATTGATATAGATATATGAAATAGTCCGTGCTATTGCTATTTTTGTAACAATATAGGTTCCGGTACGCAATGTTAAGGGGGATCTGGGGGGTATTCAGAAGGGGGTCCACCCCCGGGGAAATTTATTTAAATTTAGTCTCAAAAAGGGCGTTTAAAGCTATTTGGGAGCAATGAAAAAATCAGGAATTTGTCTAAATTATTTGTCCTGAACACTATAAAAAATCTAAGACCATCCCTACTTGGCTACAATGATTATTTATTTTGTCTGAAGCAGTTAGAAATTTTTTACTCTTATCAAACTTGTGGTTTCTTAAAAGTTACAAAGTTGTGGTTTCTAAAGTTAAAAAATATTTGGTTGTTTTTTCCTCCAAGAGGTACCGGTATGGCGTACCGGCGCGTACCGTACCAAAAAAAGCACTGGATATAACTTAGTATTTTCTACATAAAATCAATCAGAAATTCATTTCCTAGTCAAACAGCATTATCATCTTATTCAACTGAAAAGTATCAATTTTTAAAAATAATTCCACTTATAAGATCAACTGAAGGAAGCCAGCAATCAACCAAGATTAATCAGAATTAATCCAGGATCAAACACAGGAATAATCTCTATAGTAGTTATCCCAATTCATCGTATTTATTAATGAAACTTATTTAACCCTAATTTATAAAGTAAATAAAGAGATTGATTGGTTAAAAGGGTGGAGTTAGGAAGTGATTGTGAGAAGAGTTTATTTCTATCAACTATTCTCCTAGAGGAAAATCCATGAACAAAGTTTCAGGTCCTACTCCACAGAATATTGTGAATGAATTCTCTATTTGAAATAACCCAAACATGTTAATGAAACTTTACTTGTATTTTTAAACTAACCTATATGATCGAACTGCCTATTAAACAACTTATGAATCTATCAAACTATTTTTCAAGTACTTACCCAGTTGTTTTGAGCGGAGCGTCGCGCCAACGGAATGTTTGAACATTCGCATCAACTTCTGTTTGAGGAGGCTGTTCGGTTTTCGAGGAGAGGGGGAGTAAGAGTTTCCCCGCCGTCGGGAAAATTCCCTCCACCGATGGTTGTGCTTGAGTAGCGTTGGATCATATTATCATAATCACTTCATATCCACACCTTACGAATCCCCTCTCTTGCAAAACTAGTTCCAAACACTACTGTCATTATAACACATCCATTAATATTTCTATAGTCATCGCGCGAAAAGACAAGCTTTTGCCGAGAAGTGGTCAGAGAGATAACATTCTGACTCTCTACAATGCTGTCAAAACGAATAGTAAACTCGCGATACATGATTGTCTTTAACATGAACTATAGCAAAAATAGAAAACTGGCGATAGCCTGACATAGAAAGCTATTTTTGAATGTTTTCATGGTTAGTACAACAACGCAAAGTTGACAGCACTGCAGTGACCATGTGACAGCACAGCACACTAGAATCATAGAGGAACCATAGAGTATTCATTGTTATTCTGTACTAGAATTCTCAAAATCGCTCCTTCGTAGTAACATTTCTCTCTTCATGCCACTAATCAACTGAAGGCTGATCTTTCCACGCAATGACTTTAAAGAACACCTATCGTTTTCACGTTTGAATTGTTAACTATATTGCAAATCGATAATTCTACAGTTTCTGTTCCGTTACTATTTACTAAATTCTTCGTCAAAGTTAATCTGTTGATCAGTAAAACTATAAGAGGGTGTTAATCCTGACTTGAGGGTTCTTTCTTCTTTGGTTGAAGCTTCTGTCTAGAGTATAATATTTACTACTTTATTCTATTCTCGCTACAACTAGTCCTCATCCCTGAAACTGTTTAGGTTTTCCTCTACGGTGTCTCTTGCTGGCCTTGGCGCCTTCTATTTCCACAGATGTCCAATAATCAGTTGCACGCAAGTCAATTTAATTTGAAAAATTGGAATGATATGATATCACTTGATGAAGCTCAATAAGAATTTCATTGCATTATTGGTTCCGTCAAATGACGTCATCTTGGAGCGGTTGAATTAAATAAATCTCCTTGCAAACGGCCGCTGTATTTACATAAACCAGAAATGAACCTTATCAATGTCTTACTTAACTTTGGTCGCGATTGGTGCAATAATAAATAGTATAGAAAACACTGTTTTAAATTGTCAAACTCCACTTTAATAAACACAATGTTTACAGGACCATCATATCAGCTGTACTATGAGGATGTGTTAGGTATAACATGAAACCATGATGGCCCTGTAAATATTGTGTTTATTAAAGTGGATTTTGACAATTTCAAAAAGTGTTTTCTATTATGGAAAGATATTCCACAACATCAATATTTGTTCTACAAGTTTTAGCAATAATAAATAGTTAATCAGAGAATATTTTAAAGAGTATATGTAATAAACTTTTTTGAAACTCCATTATTTTCATTGAATGAATATGAACATTTTTTCCATTATTTTCCATTATTTTCATTGAATGAATATGAACATTTTTTCCATTATTTTTTCCATTATTATCCATTATTTTCATTGAATATGAACACAGCATGACAGTTTATACTACTCAATTCTAAAACAATGGATCCGATGATTAGCCGTATAACGTTTTACCCTTTTTTGAAAGGATCAACATTGTGATCCCAGTGCACCATTTCTAGACTTACGTCCCATAGTTTCTTGGCCAGCTTTGGATCAGTTGCTTTACTGGATGTTAGGGCAGCTTCGCAGTCGCTGCAAAAAATGCAAAAATTAAGTCGATTGGGGCCTGATAAAGTAGGCTAATACTTCAATGAATAAGAATAGCAATTACAATTGATGGATTGGAAGCATTTCTATGATCACAAGTGGAAATTGGTTTGTGTAGGCTGAGTGATTTTATTAGTTGTACAGATTATTTTTCAGTATCAGTAGGATGATAACCAGATAATAAGATCAATAAAAGTAGTTGATAACGAGGTGTTTGGAATAAAATCTTTATTTTCCTGATTTCAAAACTAATAGAACTGTGTTGGATTGAGTTCATATATTACTTTCGTGTCGCTTCACTATAATTTTGTGATAAATTCACCATTTCATTAGAGCCTATATTCGTTTTCTTTTTCAAAACAGTTAGCCTATATTATTTATACCGGTAGGACGTCCAGAAGGAAGGCTTGCTGAAATTTGAAAATCCGAAAAATAGAGGAATTAAATAATGATGAAACGTATTTAAGCATTTGAAAATTTGTTTTAATGGATTTTTGAATCCAAATTGATTAACTATTTTATTGCTTGCATCTTTTCTAAAAAAAAATTGTTTTGGCTGTTTTTACAGAATATTTAATCGGCCCAAGAGAAAATAAATAAATGGGCAATCAATATTTGTATCAATGAGAGGCAATACAAAGTTATCTATCTAAAAGCAGGCAATAGTAAAAAGATAGTTGAATTTCGACCACGACCAATAGAAATAGCAGCCTATAAAAAGAGAGAGAGTGAGAGAGTGCGAGTGAGGTGAATCTTGACCAATAGAAAAAGCAGTCAATAGGGCATTAGAGGAAGCAATCAATAGATGAAGAAAGAGAGAGAGAGAGAAAGTGTGAGAGAGAGAGTGTGAGTGAGAGAAACCGGAGTCAATAGCGCATTAGAGGAACCAATGAAAAAACCAGCAGGAAATAGTAGGACCATGACTTACCGTACATTTCTGGTTCCAGATTGAACCTACCTGATTGTAACAACTGTAACTTATAACAAGATTTTTTTAATTTTTCTGATCCTATTGTTAATACCAATTATTTCTATATGATTATATTTATTTCCGTCAGAATGCAAGTTTTGAGTAGGACTGTAGGAATGATAAAACTCAGCAGATAAGATTTTTAGGTTTTATTTTGACAAAATCCATTGTTTATTTTTAGTGCATTTTAGGTTTTTAGGAAAAAATTGATTTAGATTTTCGAGTTTTGTACAAAATTCAGTGTTGCTTAACCTATTTCCATTAGTGTTGTGAATATAAGGAATGCAGCAAAAAATGAAGCAATAATAATTCCGTTGTTGGCAAATTTAAAAACCGAATGTAATTTATTTCTTGAGGGGGCTACAGCACCTTATTTAGACCCCCCGTGCGTGCGCGCCCGTCAATAATACCAAAATAGCAACCCACCTATAGTAAAGACCGGTTTCCGTGGCAGTTTTCTCATCTAGTGCACAATACAGAGTTGTTTGCGAGCCCTGTTTCACGGTTTTCATGTATAGACATTGAAAAGATCTGACAAACGCCCTGATGCCAGCAAAAATCGTTTCATCCAAATGACGGTCCAGCTCAGTGTCAACAATTCCTGGATGTACACTATACACTCTTACACCTGTTCCTGTAACATTGCAAGTTCTTAATTTGCTACTAGGATTGTAAAAATATTGTCATTAGTTGCAGGAATGAGTGACAAGCCCAGGTGCCCAGCTGTGTTTTTGAAAGACCTACTAGTTCATTTTCGAGGGCACTTGGATTGTAAATTAATTATTGTCATCACAACATTTTTCAATATACAGTATAAATTTATATAACTCTATTGACCTATACGATATTTTCATGTCTGCATCATTAAAATGGATTGATAATTATAAATATTACTGAACATTATTATTATATTTTTTAATATATTACTGTAAAAAGATCTAATAAGGGAATTCGTTGTCAGTTCAGGTATCACAGCAAAATGAACCAGTAATTGGTAGGCCTATCAATGTCATTTTCATTGTAATGTTAATTGATACCGTAGTAACAGTTTTGGGCTGTGCCGGAAATTTCTCTGATCATTATTTCAAAAGTACACTGAAGATGGCACAATGATACGGAAACATGTTTGTGATTTTGTTTATTTAATCAATGAATCACATTCAACTACGAATTAGTGATTGAAATATGTTGTTTCACTGATAACTGTATCAACAATTTTTTTTTTTTTTTTTCCCTTCAAAGATAGATTGCTATCTAGTCTTGAGACTAATGAGCAACTTTTTTCTAACCTAAATTACTAAGCACTTTTTACAAGAGTAGTCCTCCTTAGGCTCTCTTATTCAAATTAATTCAATTAAATCTAAGTACACTACTGATGACGGTACTACATAGCTAGGTTTCATTCATTCACACCACTGCTCTGCTTTTTCACTGGACACAAGACACTTGAATCAAGCACTACACTAGTTCAAATGGCTTCTTCCTTTTGAGCCTCCTCGCCAATCCTTCATGGTCTAGCAGCTGGATTGCTTCGACGTTGTGGTGTTGGTGGAGTCGGGCCTCGTGTTTCTCTGCATGCCTCTGGATTTCGGTGGATACCAGGTCAACTTGCAGGTCTCTATGCAGATCGCTGTTCCTCACGTACCAAGGAGCATCAACAATGTTTCTCAGCACCTTGTTTTGGAAACGTTGTATGACTTTGATGTTACTCTCTTTGGTACACCCCCAGAGTTGTATACCATATGTCCATACAGGCTTAAGTATCTGTTTGTACAGCAGTACTTTGTTAGGGATTGAAAGGGTGGAGTTTCTTCCAATCAGCCAGTAAAGCTTCTTGTATCTTATTCCAAGCTCCTCTCTCTTCTTCTTGACATGAGCCTTCCAGCGAAGCTTTGCATCCAAGGTCATCCCCAAGTACTTGGCATCATTAGCATATGGTACAACCTGATTATTGATGGTAATTGGTATTGGTCCAGCCCTCTTATTGGTAAAATTGATGTGAACAGATTTTGCTTCATTCAATTTGATCTTCCACTTTACCGTCCAATCTTGAATTTTTCTTAGAGATCTTTGAAGTTTTGCTGTTGCAATATTGATGTTGCTATCTACAGCTAATATTGCTGTGTCATCTGCAAATGTTGCTATTGTATTATTTTCTAGACAAGGTAGATCACTTGTAAATATAAGGTAGAGAATGGGGCCCAAAGCACTTCCTGAGGAACTCCTGCCTTTATTTCATTGAGTCCAGAATATCCATCTTCATGTTTAACTCTGAAGTAGCGTCCTGTTAAATATGAATGCAAAATGTCTGTAAACTGCTTGGGGAGTAACCTTTTCAGCTTATAAATTAGCCCCTCATGCCAGACTTTATCAAAAGCTTGACTCACATCCAGAAAAGCTGCAGAACAAACTTTTTTTTCTTCTAAAGATTTTTCTATTACATTTACTATCCTGTGCACCTGATCAATTGTTGAATGTTTTTTTCTAAAACCGAATTGATGATCTGGAATCAATTTTTTCTTTCAATTATAGGTGTCAACCTCTTTAATAATATTCTTTCAAATAGTTTAGACATTACTGGAAGCAATGATATTGGCCGGTATGATGAGATGTCATGTAGTTGTTTTCCAGGCTTTGGGATCATAATTACCTCTGCTACTTTCCACATGCTTGGTACATATCTGAGTCTAAAAACAGCATTTATAATATTAGTCACCTTCACTATTGCTTTTCTTGGTAGATTCTTCAATACTATCCCGGTTATCAGGTCAAATCCTGGTGCTTTCTTTGTGTTGAGTTCTTTTATTTCTTTTTTAACTTCCTCTAGTGATACATGTGTGAACTCTTGATTCTCCTGAGTAACATCTTCTTCATTTTCCAGCTGGTCGTGATTGTGTGGTTGAAAAGTGATTACCAGATGATCAGCAAATGTTTGAGCCTTTTCTGCATTGTCTCTAGCCCAAGAACCATCCTGTTTTCTGATTGGTGATGCATGCTGAATGGGTTTCTTCAATTTCTTGGCAGCCTTCCAGAGTGAATAGTCGGTGCTCTCATCTCCTGTTAAATTCATCAGATAATGATTTATTGATTCATTCTTAATTAATTGGATTTCTCTTCTGAGCTGTTGAGTTAGATGATTTAGTTGCCTTTTATCTTCTGAAGATCTTGATTGTTGCCATTTCTTCCTAGCTCTTCTCTTCTCAACAATCATTTCCCGTACTTCTGCTGGGTAGTTATTTCCTCTAGTTCTTCTTCTTAATTGTGGGGTACTTGACCAGGCTGCTTGTTGCAAGTCAATGACAAATTTTTCCAGTTCTTTATCAACCTGCTCCTTGCTTCTCAATGGTACATCAAGGATTACTTTTTCTTCTAGCATCTGTTGAAAGCATGTCCAGTCAGTATGAGTATTAACAAGCTCTGGACGGTCACTTTGTTTCTGTATGATAGTTTCACTCAGCTGTAGAAGAATTGGAGAGTGATCAGAATCAAGATCGAAACATTCCTCAATACTCAAATAGTTGAAACCCACATTTTTAATCAAGAAAAAATCTATAAGGTCTGGAATTTTTCGTGTATCTGAAGGCCAGTAAGTTGGTTTTCCGGTAGAAATAGCCTCACATCCATAATCCCTAATCGCTTTATAGAGCTCTCTTCCTTTGGGTGTTGTCAAACGTGAACCCCAACAACTGTTTTTTGCATTAAAATCACCTCCAAGAATGAATTTAGTACCTAATGTTTCAAATAGAGCTATATATTCTTCTTTTCGGATAGAATGCCTAGGTGGGCAGTAGATAGCAGCCACAATTAACTTACAACTCCTTGTTTGAACAGCTACACTCGATAATTGTACTCTCTCAGTTTCATATTTCATTTCTTCATGGTGTTTAATACAATCCTTGATAATAACAGCACTTCCACCTCGCGCCCTATTACTGGGATGTATAGCATGGTAAGTCTTATATCCTCTAATTCTCATATAAGACTGTTTAGTGAAATGAGTTTCAGAAACTAAACAAATATCTATATTTTGTATATTTAAAACTGCTTCTAATTCTTGTTGTCGAGTGAGGAGTCCATTACAATTCCATTCAATTATTCTAAGAGCGTTATTTGTCATTACAGCTTAGAAGGTTTATTTTTTTCCAGCTTCTCAAAACGATTTTGAAGATTGGAAATAATCTTTTCTTGATTATCTAGCTTTTGAAGAATGAGTTTCAACACCTGATTGATATCTCCTTCTACATTCTCAAGTTGGAGGCTATTTAAATGAGAACTATGATTGCCAACAACAGTTTGTGCATATGTTTTTTTACTTGAAGTAGGCATGCTAATTTCAATCTGCTTTGTATTTTTATTTTTCAAGGAGATTACCTGCTTGGTATTTTTTTCATCTTGTTTTGTAATTGGAATCTGACTAACTGGGCTCTTACGAGAGTTTGTCTTATTTTTTTGAGTTGCATTTCGGATTTTCTGCAGTTCAATAGCCACAGTACACCCTCGGTAACTCGCTGGGTGAGCCTCTCCACAATGAACACATTTCGGTGTAGCATCGTTGGGTTTTTTGCAAACATTTGTTGAATGCTTTCCCGCACATTTCACACATCTTGGTTCCATATTGCAGTACTTTTGAGTGTGTCCGTACGCCTGGCATCGCTTACATTGTGCTATCAGCTTTGCCTTCTTTATTGTTTCAATTTCCACTTTACATCCGAGGACAGTCTTCAGTTCAAATATTTTTTTAACATCTTCCTCGCAGCTGAAAGATATTAAGAACATGTCCAGTGGTTCTTTTGTCTTCCACTTGAGTTTATTCACCACCTCCAGGACCTTGTAGCCTTGATTCTTCAAATCATCAGTTATGGACTCAGGACTGCATGAATGATGTAGCTTCTTTATCATTACTCTAATAGGTCGAGACTGTTTATTCTCGTAAGAATGCCATTTGTAGCCAGCATCAACCAATTTCCTTGTGACGTTCCTGTACGTATCCACATCTAGAACGTTGATTTTGAATGTTTCATTACTAACTAGCTTGATTCTAAGTTTATCAGCTGGCGACACACTATTCAAATCTTTCGATAGGGAGTTGAAATTGTTTACACCATCCACGATGATAGGCGGAGGGGGCACTACTTTATTCTTCTTCTCCATGGCATCCTGATTTGCATTGGTTGTCGGCTTGCTCTTTGTTAGTAGAGGGGGTGAAAGTGACGTATCCATCTTTCTTTTCTTTGTATTTCTGGACTTCACACGTATCCACTCAGTCTCCTTGGCTAACTCTTCTTCATCTGTTGAGAAATGTTTATTTTTATTTTCATTCTCCTTATGAAGGTTACCTCCATCTGGAATACGAGGCTGCTTTTATTCTCCTCCTTGTTCTCAGAAGAGAGATTCTCTGGTTAAGCTGCTCCAGTTGCTTTTCAAGTTCTTGATTCTTGAGTTGAGTTATCCTACATTTATCTTCAGCTTCCTTCCAACTATTATACAATATTTGCTCGGTTGCTGTTTTCAAATGATTTGGATCGATAACCTTTTCAGGCGTTGATTCCCTCGTAGGATGACCGATGTTTACACTGCCGGTTTCCATTTCTTCTTCATTCACTTTTTCTTCTTCTTCTTCTTCTTCGAACTCCGGAATCAAAAATTTCGATGGTTTGACGAATGTCATTACTATTGTTTAGAAACTATTTTCTAACGAATGAAAAATGTTTATTTGGCACTATGCACACCGCGCGATTGTGCCGCGGCCATTGACCGGCTGAACAACACAGCGTCGCCGCCGGACGCTCGCACGCACACACCCGCACGATCACTCTCGTTCGCGATATTCCGCTGACGCGAATCTATTCAAGTGAATTTTCACTGACTCAACTATTTTCACTACTACTACACTACCACTACTCTATCACTAAAATGCTCTAGACATGCTACCTCTTCGACGTCTAAACGCTGACGTATCAACAAATGAAAAAAGTCAATTTTGAATTGATAGTCACTCAGATTTTCATGAATATAGAATGAAGGTGCTCGGTGTTCAATTCTCGGCGGAAATAAGAAATTTTTATCTAAATACCAATTCAAGTAATATTTTAAATTGAAATCATTAATTATAATGGTAATGAGTAAATGAAAATAATAGATAGTTAAATAAAAATTATGAGTGAATAAATAAATAATTATTTTTTTTACCTTTCAGCTTCTTCGCAAGCTCGTTCGAGAATAAAACATTGCTCAGCTTGGATCTTGCATAAGCTTTTAAAGTATGATAATTCTTCTCCATATTGATATCATCAAAATTAAATGATCCTGAAAATAATGTACAAGCAATCTGTTTCTCTTTCTTAAAGTGAAGGAGGTCTGAATTTTATGCCAAATAAGAGCTCATTCATTTATATTTTCTCAAGTATCTTAGTTCGAGTTGAAAGCTACACGATAGTCGCGCTCATTGGAAGAATTATTCCAACATTTGAAGATAAAGTTCACATTTGAACCTCAGCGCAAGAAATGTCCAAGATGATTAATGGCGAATTGTGATTCATATACATCTTCTGCAACTGGTATGGACACAATAGACCTGTGAAAATTCCATTTTTCACTTTCTATACATGGTTTTTTACTTTACTCACTTATCACTTTATTGTTTGCTATGAGAAAGCCAGACTTAATTAAGCCTACTAGCTTAAAAATGGAGTTTTGTATCAAGAATTGGTGATAATTGAAATTATTATTTTAATGACTTATATTATATGGTAATCTATAATATTCTTACCAAACCAATGCGCTAGTGATGAAAGAATGACAATTCTAGCTGGAACTGAATTCAATATCCTTGGTAACAACAATAAAGTGAACAAGAAATGTCCAAGATGATTAGTGGCGAATTGATATTCATATCCATCTTCTGTCAACTGGTATGGACACATCATGACACCTGAAAAGTTTTATTCCTGCTTATTAAGATTGACATTATTCATTGGTATTGAGATTAATCCCGTGTGCTTCCATACGTGAATATTATCAATAAATAAATAAATATATTCATCATAATTATTATGATGCAGGCCGAATTATGCAAAAAAGAGAGCAGACAGCTGAAGGCGTACACACTATCAAATTTTTAATCAAATACCAATACCATCCAATAAAATTCTTTGAATTCAAAAGCTGAATTGCATTGTATCATTTTATTGCTCTTAAATATCATGACTTGCTGGGTTTTTGCAGCTTTGCATGACTTGTCTAGTTCCATACAAGTCGGATGTTCAATTATTCTGCTGTTGGAATTTCATGAAAAGTTTGGTGCCATATAGTTTCTAAACACCTTTACAACAACTTTGTTCCATCAGAACAGCTGCTTTCTGTCCAATTTTGCATCTTGTGATAAAAATTCATCTTCACATTCCTACCTTGTACCGATTCATCAATTGACTTACAAAATACTTCATTCATTTACTCGTATTATCATTACAGTATTGATGTTATAATCATAATATTTTGTATGATAATAACACAGAATCATGTAGGCCTAGCTGATTGATGTTATAATTAAGTTCACCTGCATTGTTGATTAGTAAATGAATATTTGGCTCATCTCTGAGGATTTCTTGAGCACAGTTTCTTACAGATGCCAAAGACGATAGATCAATATGCTTGATGGAGATTTGTCCAGCATTTTCAATATTATCCAGCCTCCCTCGAATCTGTTTTGCAGCCTCTTCAGCTTTGTCCAAATCACGGCACGCCATTATCACTCGTGCTCCTACAAATATCGTTAAATAGTTTATTATTTTATTAATTTCACAAAAAGAAATAGTATACACACATAATGTACAGTGACAATGAGTTACATTCAGTGAAAATCATCTTGCACATACTATTGAACAAAACACAATGTAGGCCTATGATTAGACCAAAGACAATATTGACCTTCATATAGTTAATTGTCTTTGATTAGACTCATTGGAAAAACATTTGAGCATTAATTTGAGCTGCTAAGCTGTTAGTGTACTGCATATAATTTCATGTACGGTACTTGGATTTATGTAAAATTTCATTATAGGCTAGTACTCAAAAAATTATGTTCTTAAAGTAATAGTATATTAGAATAGAATAGAATAGAAATATATTTTATTGAACATCCAAAAGAAATATAACACATTGAATGAATAATTACAAAATATATATATTTGACATGACCAGCTGGTCGTCTGCCAAGTTGAGCTGTAAATTTTCATTTCTCACAAATAGAGTAAAATACAACATACCTAAAATCTACATTCAATATACTAGATTTTTGATCGCATTCTACAATAGAAATTTCATGATCTATACCCTTCAAAATTTTTAATTTGATTAAATTGGATGTATTTAAAAGTTACAACATTTGAAATTTTTAATGCTACCATTATAAGACTAATCAGCGATAGTATGCTTCTACAGCTTCTACTCAATACAACAAAATTAACTCAAATACCTATTATGATTAGCACAAAAACAAAAAAGACAAAAATGTAACAAGAGCAAGACAATTTTACTATATACAAATACATTACTGCAAATATTTAAAGCAATGAATCATGTATTATACTCTTGTATTAGATCAATCAACAATAGTATCTTCCCTCTAGATAACACATAATCATAAATTAATCATAGATCTATCTATGTAATAATCAATCTACTAACACCTAACAAAATGATAAGAAACATAACAAGTTCGAGTACCTTTTCAAGACTATATTATACAAAATCAATATATCATACATTGCAGAAGATGCTTGAGAAAGCAGAAGCGATCATGTATTATACTCCTGTATTAGAATTTTCCTATATGACCATGCACTTCTAACAAAGCCTATCAGTGCCTTCCAATCTCTTCCATTCAAAAAGCCTACAACCTGTTCCTCTGACAACACTCCATCACCCAAATGCACACTTCTCATTTCTCCTAATACAGGACACCTTCCCATAAAATGTAAAATATCTTCTTCTTCTCTCATATTGCACAGTGTGCATAGCGTTTGGTTTCCCTCCCGTCCCACACTTTTATTCAAATACCATAGGCCTCCCCTCGATCTGAATATGAGTGACTTCTCATTACGGGTGAAATTTGTTTTCAAATAATTGTTGTGCTCGGTTAATGGATTCAAACGTGAGTATACTTGATGTAATCTAGATTGCCTTGCACGCACAAACCATTTATCTTTACATTCTTCCTTCATACATTCATTAATACTCTTCAATTTCTGTCTCCATATATCCTGTACTCCTTCCTCCCATCCCGGCAATTCAATCTCATATCTCTCTGCTTGCGTTTTCCACATTCTATACCAACCCACCTTCTTTTCAATCATTTTTCGCGCAAGTTTTCTTGGCAATCTATTTGGTTGCATCGAAAGTGCTTTGAGGATGTAACTATAGTGCAACTCGTACAAGTAATGTGATAAACTACACCTATTAGTCTCCAGATAAATAATATAATTGGGAGTCGATTGTGGCAGAGAAAACAATTTCTTAATGAAGGACCTATGAAGACGTTCCACATCCTCAAATTTATTGTAACCCCACACTTGTCCTCCATAACTCACAAGAGCTCTTACTACCGCCTCAAACATTATCCACTTACTCTCCTCCTTGACTTCATTCTGAGCTACGAAAAAATTCCAAACATTGTTCACAGCAAATTTTGCCACCGATACACGTTCTTTAACATGCTCACTGAACGTCATTTGAGAGGTGAATGTTACGCCCAAGTATTTGTAGCTGTTAACGATACCAATCTGCTCTCGTCCCCAGTACCACCTCTCATGCTGCGCCAATCGGCCTCCCTTTCTAAACACCATTATCTTTGTTTTATCTGAATTTATTGTTAGTCCCCACTTCTCGCAATAATTCTTTAAACTTACAATCATTCTCTGTAATGCTTTGGGTGTGGATGCGGTCAGTATCAAATCATCCGCATACATCAGGCCTTTTATATTCAATTCATCCACCCATATTCCTTCCCCCATATCATCAAAAATGTCGTTGATAAAGAGAGTGAACAATAGCGGGGAGAGTAAGCATCCCTGTTTTAATCCGTTATCTGTACTGAATGCTTCACTCATACCATCGTCTTTTCCTCCGCCATTTTTACACCATACAAACGCACGTGTATTCTTGTATAATTTCTCTATTACATAAACAAATTTAGTAGATACCCCTATCTGGAATAGCTTATACATCAATGCATGACGATCTACCTTATCAAACGCGGCCTTGAAATCGACGTATAAACAATAAACTTTATTTTTCGCTCCCTTCAACTTCAAACTGATGATACTATATAAATTGAATATGTTATCTATTGTACTGTACCCCTTCCTAAAACCTGCCTGTTCTTCATTTATCACTTTATGAATTTCCACCCATTTATTCAATCTATGTAGAAGGATACCTGAAAAAATCTTTGCGAATGAGTTGATAAATTGTATTCCTCTGTAATTCGAAACTTCATTTCTATTACCCTTTTTGTGTATTGGGAAGATAACTGCTTCTGAAAAACTGTCAGGCACCAGACCTGTATCATATAAGTAGTTAAAAAACCTTAGTAAAAGATTTAAAAATTCATTTGGAGCTGACTTGAAAAATTCGGCTGGTATGCCGTCGGTGCCTGGTGCTTTATTACTCTTTGCCTTCTTAAGTACTAAATTCAGCTCCTCTCTCGTTATCCTCGCATCTAAGATTTCATCTTCTATGAAAGGAAAGGCATACGGTATTTTTTCTGCTTCAATTTCTACTGTCAGTAATTTTTTAAAATGCTTCACCCAACTCTCAACTTTAATCTGGCCTGAGCACGTGAAGGATGTTCTTTTAAATGATTTTACCGATGCCCAAAACTGTTTCGAATCACGTACATTCTCGAGACTTTTTCTAATGTTTTCATAGTATAAGGCCTTTTTTTCTTTGCACATCTGTAAGTATTTTTTGTTTTCTTCCACATACATTAGCCTCGCTTGTTGAGTGTTAGCCTTTCTGAAAAGTCTCAGGTAAGCAAAGCTTCTCTTTCGCGCTTTTTCACAGTCCCAGTCAAACCATTTCTGTTTAGCACGCTTATTATCTCTCTGATAAACTGTGCATTGTTACCAGCCGCCTCCTTAACAATGCTGATAATCCTTTCTGCAGCTTGATTACATCTAAGGGTAAGATAACGTCACAGCTGTTCTGTGATAACTTATTACGGTACATTGTAGCATTTACCTTCGCCCAAATCAACTTTGGTAATGGCGTCAGACTTTCTGCCTGTGACTCTGAAAATCCACATTTTAATTTAACTGCTATTGGCATATGGTCTGAAAATCTTTCGGCGAGAACTTCAAAACTACATACAACTGCAAGTGCATTCATCGTAATACAACACAAATCTATAACTGAGCATCCAACTTTTGTTACATACGTAAATTCTCCCTTACTGTCACCTGTCGATCTTCCGTTTAATATACACAAACTAAATTCCTCACACATATTTAATACTCTACGGCCATTTGCATTCAAAATTTCATCTTTTGAATTCCGATTAGTATTGAACACCCAATCACTTTGCATTATCTCATCTGGTATTATCTGGGATTTTCCTATGCGCCCGTTAAAGTCACCTATCATCATTACCTGCTCACCTATTTCTCGGCCTTCCATAAATCTATTTAGCTTATTGAAATCGTTACCCCAATTCTCTCCTGGAGTCAGGTAAACTTGCAATATATGTACTTTGTTTAAATCCCTGCATTTGACAGTTATCACTGACCATTCGTCTATATGAGTGAATTTACAAGCTTCCTTCTCATTATAAATAGATCTATAAGCCATCATTATGCCACCCCTTGCCCTACCAAATTCTGCTATCCTAGTTGCTGGGACCCAAAATATACTGTAATTTGGGAAATCCTATTATATTAAGCGAGCAATCTCTGTATGTTTATATTTATGTATGTATGTATTTATGTATGTATTTATGTATTTATGTATTTATGTATGTCCAACGGATCTCGAAAACGGCTCTAACGATTTTGACGAAATTTGGAATATAGGAGGTTTGTGATACAAAAATTAGTTTGCGCCGGGTCTCATCCCTGGGATAACTCGCTGAAGGACATTAAAAAGGAAAACCGATCCTTTAGGAATCAGCTGACAGAAGAAACAAATTTCCGTCGGCTGTAAATGATGAGAAAGAGTGAGAGCGAGTGAGTGTGTGAGTGAGACAAGATTATTATTTCAGCTGCTGAGACAATGACAGAGAATCAGCTGACAGAAGAAACAATTTTCCGTCGGTTCTTGATGTTGAGAGAGAGTGAGTGCGAGCGAGAGAAGATTATAATTATCAGCTGTTGAGATAATTCGTTTATCTATTAAAATTTTTCGTTTATTCGTTTATTTTAATTTATCTATAGAAAATTAAAAGGAATTCAAAATATTGAAAATATTCCATATTGTATTGGTATTTTCAAATTTGAGGCATGAAGTTAGCCATGTCATCTGTTTTTATTTATTTGAGAAAAGTCGTCAAGAGTTCATTAAAACAGCTGATTACTAACCCATTTATTATTTCTTATTTCTCTGAAACAAAATTTTACCACAAAAGCAATTTTTCAAATAATATGCATTCAAACTCGATTATTCATAATATTTTGAAAGCTGATATTAATTTTTTTATAGTGCAATGATCAGGGACCTGACATCTGAGGGACTGGAAGTAAGAGAAATAAGGGGTGTAGGATGACTTTAGTTTCCGGACGGACTTTTAGCGGTGTATTTGAAAACATCGTAAATTGATAATAATTACAACTGATTCTGATTGAATAGCGGATGGTTCAAAAGCTTGATTCACGCATAACGATATTAGATCAATGATATTGAAGAATAATCCGAAAGTTTGATACACGCGTAACGATATTAGAAGTTAACCATTATTAGTGAATTAGTGAATAACCATTCTAACCTGTAGTAGAGAATCACACCTAATTCTACTCAAACCAACCTAAAAACAAAGAATCTAACAAAAATTTTATATTTTGCCGTAAATATCAACCATATTCTCTCAACAGTTTTGATTTATACCGCAAAAGATACCATAAACTTTCAAAAGTCTTTATGAAAATGAAACTTAACCTAAAAGCTCTGAATTCAAATACAGCGCCAAAACTCCGTCCGGAAACTAGAGACTCAGCCGGAAACTAGAGACTCAGCCTACACCCCTTTTTAACATGGGGAAGATACAATATTTCCACTCCGTCTATGACAGCCCCCTGGCAATGATTATTTAGTGCATATGACTGATGGCTGTACTTTAAAAAATTGTTTAATTTCATACTTTTTTCTTTATAATTTCCATTCCTGTGCTTTTGTACTCCCGAGCACAGCTCGGTCCCCCGATATTAATTTTCTAAACGAGGAAAATCTTTCTCCTCAACAAATAAATAAATAAAATAAATAAATAATAATTTTATTTCCTTTTCAAAACTAAAAACCTAAGAATACATTAATAAAATTGACTACAAAAATATAAAAAGAAACATATAATTTTTATCAAGAAAAAAACTTCATGGAAATTAACCCACTCAACTGTGGAATTCCATGTACTAGAGTGGGTGGATGTTTCAGTGGTAAATGTTTCACATAATATTAAAACATCATAACTATTTACAAAATCAAGAAAATAATTTGAACTCACCTTACTACTAAGACCAGCTACGTTATACCCTAACACACTTAATTCGACAAATTCTTGTACCTGGCAGACGACCTTATCCTATCCATTGAATTGTTCATTGAGTTTCACTTTTGATTGTTCATCCTTCTTTTGGATATTTCTCACTATGTCAGAACAGTCTCTCTTCATAATATGATTTAATTTCTCTACACCGTCCTCATCCCCACATCGTAGACCTTCCTCTTCTTTCCATGTGAAAAACTCGCCCTCAATCACCAGTTGATCGCCCTTTATTGTAGAACTTCGCACACCACCGGCCTGCATTATTTCTTTTTTAAGCAAAAAGAGTCTATTACGCCGTATTCTCGTCGCACGCGAATAGTCCTTATGCACCACAAATCCTGTTCCCTTCAGTTTACTTGTGTTCTTCAATATAGAATTGATGTCTCGGTCCTGAGGGATATGTGCAATTATCGGCGCATTGTCTCTTCTTCTGCCTAAAACGTGAGCCCTATTAACATGCACTTGACACTTCAGCACGTTTGTACACAAGCCTTCTACTCTCTCACGACAGTCCTCGTTGCTTTTGAATTTCAAACCTCGAAATATCAAATTATTCCGACGTGAGCGATCCTCATAACTGTCCAATCTATTCATAATTTGGATATTTTCAGCCCTAAGACGTTGTACTTCTTCCTTGAGCGATTTGTTTTCTTGTGTGAGATTGGTTAGCGCTGTTGTAAGTCCCAACACATCTTCCTTTGTCGCCAATTCGCTGAGTTTTTATCCAATAGCTTCTCAACTATGGCTTCGATGTTTTGTAGCAAATCGTCATTTCTAGAATCACACCCTTTTTTTGCGACGTGTAGATTCTCAGGAGAACTCATAGCACGATCCCTTTTCTCACCTCGCGTAACTACGAATTTATCCATATTTTGAAGAAGTTCTTAAACAACTCGAAAATTACAATTTATATTTCACAAAATTATTAAAGAAATAGAATAAAACTTGTTCTAACTGTACTCTTTCACTTGCCGGCGAAGCTTATCTCGAGATAACGGAGCACCGAAAAATACGTCTGTCTCGTTCAACTGTCCAAGCTCCAAGTAATAGTATATTCATTGAATTACCTATAAAATAAAAAACCTTAAGCATCAAATTGATATAAGTGTAGATTGATATATATGGCATAAATTTACTGCATATAATTTACTTATTCGGGATTACTACTTAGGATTTACCATCCTCACCTCTCCTACATAAATCCATAGCTGTGTATTTGCCAATGCCAGTATTGCATCCTGTTACTACTGCTGTTTTGGAATCCAATCGTGCTTTGCTGGTACATTTGCCATTGAAGAAAATTCCCATTCTTATCTGGAACAAACAGATTGTTTCATTTTCAAAAAGAAAACAGAAAGATCTTGTCCACAGAAATAAGTTGAATGAATGCTATAGTTCATTGGGTTATTTTATTACTGATTAAAAAAAAAATATATTGATCTATCTCTTTTTGGATTAGATTTAATTACTTTAATGGTTTGTGATGGACTCAAGTAAGTAAGGTAAGAAGTTCAAATATTGTTCTATGTTTGTTATATAAATATGGCAGTTCTCCAGAATATTATTGATAAATTGAATTTTCTATTTTATAAAATCTGAAGACATCAGAATAACACAAATTTAGTTGAATAATTGATCGTTCTACTCTGTTCACATTCAGTTTGATACTGTTATTTCAACTATTTCTAGATAGGACATTTCATCAGCCTCAAAAAAATGTTTTTATGTTTAAAAATATTATAGGAGAACAAAAAATGAAGAGGAATAAAATATTTGCTATAATTATTATCTGTGATATAAATATATGCTGGCTTATTTCTTATAACAAAAAGAGTCAGTTGAATAAAGAGTCTTTATTATTAATCATCCAGTAAGCTATAACATTATTTTCGACTAGTCCTGTGAATTTGAATTATATTGGAGATTGATGAAAAAATGTGAATGGAATGTTTTGAAGGAGTTCTCATAAATTTCTAGGATATCTCTTCTTGATGTTTTATTTGGTTTTTTTTATTAGTAGCAATGTATACAAAAGTTTATTATAGTAGTTTTGGCACTCCATTTTGTTATTAACAACATATAATATGGTACAAATAGGTAATAATAATTCATCCCAATAACATTTTTTCATGAATAATCTCTGAAAGCTGTAATAATCAATAGAATTCTATCATTGTATTTCTATCATTACCTATTGAATTTGTAAGCTTCTCGCTTCCACAGCCAGTCATAAAAGGTTTACCTGACAGCGTTCACTAATTCACTTATAGCTCTCACTCTCACAGCCACGCACTAAACACTGATGTAAAACTTGGGGGAAATAAACGAGGTATCAACTCGTTTTAGTGCAACACGCAATTATTCCACAAATAATTGATTATTATTCTCTCGCAGACTTATTGATTTGAACTCATTTTTTAGTAGTTAAAGGGGTTGAGTATAAAACTATAGGACTAGAAGCTATTTTTTTTTCTAAGCATTTTCTCGTCTTATCCGATAAAGTTCGTACAATATAGGTACCATACTATAGTAAGTAGTGTTTATTTTTATATTTTATAAATCCTATAAATCTTTAAATATGCGAGTTATTCAATTGAACAATTCTATTCAGAGTACCGTAGAATAATAACTTAACTGTACCATATAAATGAATAGAAGTTTGTTTAATATAATTAGGTACCGGTACCGTACTGAATTTTTGTATCAAACAGGAATCAAAATTAATATAATAAGGTACGTTAATTAAATGAAAAGTGTATCATCTTTATCTGTTTTGGCATTCTTTTAATATAGTTAAATTTCTGTTTTAAACCCCTTAAGGTTGAATAAAAACCTGAGATAAAATTCAACATAATTAGGTTTATGAAATTAGGTTTAATGATCATTGAGGGCTATTATTAAGAAACATTTCTGTATTTTTAATAAGAATGTTTTCAGATTTGCTTATAATTCAGTAATGCATACGGTACGGTATATTATCACAAGGTACCGGTAGGTAGTTTTTAATTTGTATTTTATTTGAATTTTTTAGTACCTAACTTAGGCTCAACTCAATTTAATAATATTATATAGAATGAACTGCCACTGCACTACTGCTCAAAAATCTATCATAGAAATCTATTCATAGAAATACATTTACGTTCGTATTTTGACATCTTTATTCAGTTATTATAAAGTAAATGAAAAAAATAATTCATTGTTGCCAGGAAGTTATAAAAATTGCATCGTGTTTTTTTCTGCACTGTCATGCAATTATTATCGCTTGAAGTTAATAATTACTGAGTGCATTCACTTGTTCGTGAAGAGCGGTTAAGTTTGAAAATAGCGCCAACCCTACCACCATGCCCCACCCAGTGACCCCGGGCTCACAGTGGTGGGCCCACCCGCCAGGCGCCTTCCAAAGTCCCACCCCGGGCCGATTTTCTCATCCCCATTTCCCGACAATGTCGGAGTAGGCTAAGTATTGACTTTTGTGTTGGGCAGTCGGAAAATGGGAAAGCAAGCCTAAAACTATATTTATTGTAAAATTATGGCCAACTGTTGGAAGAATTCTGAATTTAATGAAGACAATCTACATGAAATTTGTCGTTTATGTCTGTCTCGGGGTGGCATAATGTCCTCGATCTTCAGTTCTCCAGGAGGCGAGAAATCGTTATCTATAACAGATCGGATAATGTCTTTTACTGCAATGAAGGTGAGTAATTTTATATTTTTATCAAAAAAATTGAGATAATTAATTTTTATCAAATATAGGTTATGTTTACATTGATAAGGTACAGTAGAAATTTACAAAGGTTAGGTTGTCATGATACTCTTTCGACCAAATAAAACGAAATTCGGCTGACGTTTATTTTATATACAGTATATTAAAGTTGAAATAAGATAGTAATGCTTTATAGAAAAAAGCCATACTTTTCAACCATCACATTTTCATACAGTTTTTAGAATAAGTTACTTGTTGGTAGCCTTCGAGGAAGAAGATTCAAATAAGATTCACAGTGTACGGTACCGTATTTCACTTGAGTAGTTGGCTAACGGGTACCGTACATAAATTAAGTTTCATCTTGCAATAGGGCATTTATTACAAAACGATAACAATCCAAGATGATGCATTGTTAAAATTTAAGTCAAGTTGTTTGCTCAACACAAAGTCCTAACACTGTACGGTACTTCAAACTTATAAGTTAAAGATCCTTACCAAGATTTTTATTCATCACTAAAAACTGAAAGGTATGACTGTCCGTGTTATTAAATAAAAATGTCATAACCATTTTGAGTATTTCATGTAGAATCATTCATTTAGTAAGCTTTAGACGTATTTGATGAAATAAATGAATATGAATAAGATAGCTGAATGTATTCAATTCTTTGCCTACCCAAGAATCACACCCACAATAAAATACTGTTTTCGAAATTAATCAAATTAAGTTTACCTTACTTTCAACAGCAGAATCATTACTATAAAGAAATATCTAAAGCATAATTTGTTTATATTGTGTTATGTTGTTTATGTAGTTGTTTCATTACATTAGAAATGAGATAATTCCATTCTCATTACGGTACAAAAAAATGTTCTAGGCAAAGTGCTTTCTTGGGTTATTTTTGTTGATGTTTTCTTAACTGGAAGCATTCAGCGTCTATTGCTTTAATTTTTTATTTTGTTGCAGATCTTGAAAGGGGATGGGCTACCTAATCTAATATGTCACAGTTGTTTGTTCAATGTGGAAAGAGTCTATGAATTCAAACAGCAATGTGAGCATTCAGACAATGTACTTAGACAGCATCTTATGTCTGGAAAAAGTTGGGTGAGTATGGTTTAACAGTATTTGTCTACGACTATGTTATAGTGCAATTATTACAATTTAATAATTAAAATCGACACAGTAGCTTTTTCAAAATGGAATTCGAAACTTGTACCGTAATGTCGACTTTATGAAACGGATTGAACATTATAAAACGGAGTACTTACGGTAAACTAGAGTTTACCAGAGATTGATAATGGTGTAACAACCGAAACCGGTATCTCGATTTTCTAATAAATCAGTGGTTTGACAACATCTTGTCTTTTTCTTTTATTACGGATAACTACCACAATATCACCTTCACAACTACTCAAAGAGAGCAACATATATTATTTGTTTTGTTCTCACAAGAAACATGATGCAAAGGGATTGTGTGTCACCAAGCTAGAAGCCTGGTAATGTGACCACTGAGTATCTTAGTGGTCTTTATCTGATCACTGAGTATTTTAGTATCTGAGTTTCAGGATATTTTATATTTATACAGTAAGTTATATCTTTTATCTGTCACCGTACTGAATTTCTAGCAGTGGTACACTAAAAACCCAATATTGGAATAAATATATTTATTAGTTCATAAACTTATCGTTGATGAGTATCACTACACTATTCTATAGATCAACAGTGGTAGTAATTATCCATAAGTTTTTGAACGTTTTACAGAAGTCACATTTTATTTTCAGGGAACATTTGTGAAAAAAGAGCTTGATTCAAGTGATGAAGAAGAAGAGGCCTCTGAAAGTGGAGAAAATACATCAGCATTATCGAATGGCGTTCATAAAGAAGAGGTGAGTAAATTTAAATGTTCAATCCATCTGTAAATAAATTTATGTATTTCCCAAAAAAAGAATTTTTATACATAATCATAAGTAAATATCAGTTTTTGAACAAGCTTCATCTTATCTCAGTTGGATTTCCAAGAAACTGATTCATTCATGTCTGATTATAATCAATCCTTTGATTCATGGATCAGTAGCAGATAGTAAGGCTAGGCGTACACCGGTTAGTCAAGACAAGACGAGATTAGTCACGTTTAGTCACAGTAATTCACATAGTTGCTTATGAACCAACACACACTGATGCAATGACTAATCGATGAGTGTTGCTTCATAAGCAACTATGTGAATCACTGTGACCAATCTTGTCTTGTCTTGTCTTGACTAACCAGTGTACACCTAGCCTAATTTTTTATCAGTGACAATTTCATAAATTCGGATTAAATAAACTAAACTAGAAAGATATCTAGATAGAACATTACTACACATTTCAAATTCTGAATTTTCACTAGCCTACTTCAATTGCATTTTCAACTGCACAAGTTGAATCGTAAAACGATTTTTGAATTTTACTTTGATGCCAATCCATCATTGTTCAATTAAAAAGTGTTGTTGTCAAGTATCAAATTTTTTATTGTAATTTTTTTCTGGGGTGATGCCCACATAAGCCTTATTAGGCTTGTGCTTGGGTAATGGAAAGGATGATGAGAGATGAATGGACCTACAGCTTTAGGTGGGTTCCGAACCACTGGGAAGCGATTTTGAAGCTCATAATTTCTTATATTTAGAAGAGCCGGTCACCGTTGCAACAGGAGTGGTAGGCGCAGTTTCTTATCTAATCTCACCGATTAGAATCGCCTGCTACCACTGGGACAACCGCTTCCCTAATTATTCAATAATCATTGTTAGTGTTTCTTCGAATTGATACTAATAGCTTTAGCAGTTACTCATTACTTCATAGCCTTTTGATTCTGTTTCGTGAAAATAGATTGAAGAAGATAGTAAGGTGAAGACAATTTTGAAAGAGGATGAAAACGATTGTTCCAACGAATACAAAACAGATGGGAATGCGACCAGCGCTGAAGCTGCCACCTATCCGAACTCTGAAGATCAGGACGATGAGTTGACGAATTCATCACAAAATAGTTGTACAAGAGATGAAAAGTATGTAGAATAATCATATTTTTATCTTACAATATGATAGCATGATTATATGAGTTGGTTCTTGCTTATCTTGAGAAGACGCAGGGCCGGTTGCTCGAAAGTGAATCTTTGTTTCTAGGCCCAAGTTTTAACATTGCTAATTGGAGATTAAGCTTGACAGACCTTTGTACAATTGGGAATCAAGTGTTTTTATAATTTTCAAGTCATCATTTTGTTAATAAGAGACAAGTGTCATAAATCTTTTTTAATTTTTTATAAATGAACTTGATATGTTTGAGTATGAATCTTGAAACTGACAAAGTCATCCGCGATTCTCATTTTCTCTTTTAATTTGAATTAACTTATATTCGTATTGAACTTTGAAAAATAATTTTATCTTACTAGCAATTAAGTTGGTTTTAAATATGGTATTCTAATAAATTAAGGTACGTTTACATTTGACTACTTGTATAAGTTAAAAATTCTTTATATTTGTTTGCTCATACAAGTTAAATGTTGAAAAAAAATTCATTCACAAATTATGAGGAATTACTGATACTCACTGAAATTGTGTGAGCTTATTTTTCTGGACTTGTCAAACTTGAACACCTATTTATCTCTCACAAGTGTACGAATGTGAACGTATGTTAAGTTTCACAGCATCATTTCGCTTAGTACAGTGACATTCATTTAAATTGACGCTTGGCATTAGATAGATAGAGAGATATCATTCCTCGATGTTGCTGATGACCATAGAGTACGATGACAAAGAAATGATATCTATCTACCTAATGCCAAGCGTCAAATTAAATGAACATCACTGTTCCAGTAGATAACTTCTCGATTCACTCATGAAATATTGAATTGTTTATCTTATTGTAATCATCGTATTTTTTCAGCATCAATAACAAAGAAGTAGAAAAGCCTGAGGAATCGGACCTGGTATGGTCGGGGGGATTTGATAATAATTCCAACCTGATTCACTGTCCATCTTGTAATAAACCATTCAACAACCAGCAACAGTTTGATCGCCACCAGTTCATTCATACACAGGTGCGTGCAATCCTAATTTTGCATGAAATATTTGTTTCATTCCAATTGATTCTACTGTATCAAGTTAATAGAGGATGCTCATTGATATAAGAAATTGTATTCCAATAATTTTGAATGTTATTTTTTATTTTTTGTTACTATTTAATAACATTTTTCGAATGCTTCTAACAAACGGGTATTAGAAATTGGTTTCCCATTAATTATGTTATTTCATAACAGTATTTGAATGCTTCTTCAACAAAAGTGTATCAGAGATTGATTTACATGCTTTTATCATTTCATAACATAATTCTAATGCATTTTTTAACATTTATCTTTGAACATATGCGTCCTTCCTTCATAATTTATTATAGTATCAGCAATTTTACTTCACTTACTGTCAATACAATACGAATACAAATAAAGTACCGTATATCATTAGTACTTCCTTCTCATTCCTAAACTCTCGCTTTCCACCTTTTTTAAAGCTAATCGATTTTATCTTTTTTTGTTTCATTTCGTTATTATTATATTATGAAACTTGAAATTCCTCGAAATAATTTAGAAATGAAAAATAAAAATATTTTTTCAATAATGTACTAGTCAACTTTATGTGAAATCCTGTTTATTATTCTCAATAATATATTTCCATTATTGGAAATGAAAATGTAATTTTTTCATATTTTTTAATGTTCCACATCAACATTGTTTGCTTTTTCTTTTTCAGGAGTATCAAATTTATTACAGAGAACTTTTCGTTTTATTTGATTTTATGGGTGAGAAATTATCATTATTTTTTATTTTATTGATTAAACTTTTTGTATCTCATTTTATTTTTGAGCGGAATGAGACGAAGTCGAGCTAAGCTCAAATCTCAGGCCATTTGTGTAAATCGGTTGTGATCAAACTCCTCCTAGACTACTCTGCCGATTTCCATGAAATTTGGCTCGAACATGCATATCAACAATGGGATGGTTGTAGAATAATTAAATCTGAAATCAAAGGTACCATGGAGGAATAAGCACCGAAACAAAACAAGGACATAAAATCGTAGTCAAATTGGACATAACCTCACATAACCTCTTTTGGAGTTTGATTTCGTTAAAAAACTACCAGCTGGAATTGAACAGACTAGTCAAATTGACGGCATATAAGTGGGCTCGCACACCGAAGCAATAAGCAACAAGCAACTAGCAACACATGGATCATTATGATTGTCTACTCTATACAAACGAATAGTCCAATGCACACTGAAAGAGCTGCTTTAGGTGTGCATGCGACTATTTGTTTGTATAGAGTAGACGATCATATGATCCATGTGTTGCTAGTTGCTTGTTGCTTATTGCTTCGGTGTGCGAGCCCACTGAATCGCTGCAGACAAACGCTCCACTCAACATTTGCAATAGCAGCATGTACTGCATTCCTAGTTAAATTCACTTTCTTATGCTCCTCATGGTAAAGTGGCAGAATGAATAAGTCCAAACCCCTTCATTTCAATCAATAGAGAAGTACTTCTATTTTACTCATCATTCTAATATACAGTATTTGTTTTTATTATGTTCATCATGTTTTACTATTCACAAAATTTTGACATTCAATGTTCACACTGTGGTTATACAGCCTCTGTAGTTAAAGATGTTCCCCCTCGAGCCACATGGTACTCTTTTAATGAATTATTATTATTTTTATTTCTTTATTTTTTATTTATTCATTATTATTAATTTTATTACTGTATATTCTTTAATGACTGGGACTGTAGTTTTAAATTTGTTATACCGATTCCATTCTATCCTATTCAAATCTAAGACTAGGCGTACACCGGTTAGTCAAGACAAGACAAGACGAAATTAGTCACGTTTAGTCAGTAATTCACATTCAAAGTTAAGTTAGTCAGTAATTCATATAGCTGCTTATGAAGCAGCACACACCGATGCAATGACTAATCGGTGTGTGTTGCTTCATAAGCAACTATGTGAAGTACTATGACTAAACGTGACTAATCTCGTCTTGCCTTGTCTTGACTAACCGGTGTACGCCTAGCCTAAGTGTTAGAGTGGAAATTACTGTCCAAACTTCGCTACGTCAGAAAAATGAAGAAGTCTATTCTAACCTATTTCATTCTCCTATGTAATTGTTGTGCCTCTTTCATCAAACGTGCCTTCTCGTATTTCATTGTGTAGGCTACTATCCCAAGTCATTGTTGTGCCTCTTTCAACAAGCGTGCCTTCTCGTATTTCATTGTGTAGGCTACTATCCCAAGTCATTGTTGTGCCTCTTTCAACAATTATTGTGCCCGTTGCTTAGGACGCTCCGTTCCCATGCGACTACTGCGATGCTTCGTTCAACGACCGTGCCGCACTGAAGCTGCACTGGCGCGAGCACGCCGGGCCGCGCACCCTTGTCTGCATGACGTGCGGCGAGACGTTCGCCGACCGCTGCGGCCTCAGCCAGCACGTCACTCTGCACGACGAGGTCAAGCCGTTCCACTGCCCCACCTGCAACAAGGCCTTCACCTATCGCTCCGATCTGCGCAAGCATGCTGTCATACACACCGGTAATAATTATTGTTGCACTTTTTACATTATTTAAAAATGAAATTTGTTTGAAGCATGAGGTGAGTCTCCGGCATCAGACTGTAAATTTACAGTCAACATTCAATATTTTCCGAAATTGAATTAGTGGTTCTATGTTGCTTTTTTTGCTGCGGATGGAGCCAACATAAATTTATTACTTGTGCCCCAAGCGTATCATCCTCCACTTCATTACCCACTAATGAAGTGGAGGATGATACGGTAAAAAAGTGTCAGATGGAACGGGAATCGAACCCGTGATCGGAACAATGTCTTTTTCTTTCACTTCGAATTACTATATTATTATTTTCCTGGGGGCTAACTTTCGAAATTGAATGATTTGATTTTCAAGATCCAAGATTCATTTTATTAACGATTAGCCTAAAAGAGCAATAGGCAATTCAAACGAAAGATCAAACAAAATTTTAAATAGTTCATACATTTGAACATTTACACTAAAATCACACAAAAATAATAACTAACAATATAAGAAGTATAAAATTTTACAGACATTTGTGTATCCCAGTTCAGCTTGAAATCCAAATGGAGCCCATGAAGTTTGACTGGTCTGGTTAAAGCATCATTCAGCTTGTCTTTGAGGGAGAAAAGTTTCAGTTACTTCAGTTTTATTCTCATTCAATGTTAGGCCATTGGCCCCATACCAGGTCCTGGCAGCAGACAAAGCATTGTCAAGTTCAATCTCCACTCTTTCCACCTGTAGCTACAATAGTAACTATTGTTACAACAACTGTTGTATCGTTAGCATACAGAACACTTAGAGATGGAACATTATAGCTGAAATCATTTACAAATGATTCATCAACAGGCAGATTCAAAATCAAGAGAGAAAAAATAAATTTGAGGGAAAAATTGAAAAAATGAAAGTTGAATTATTTAAATGCCAACAGTTAGAGTGAACATTGAACAACTTCCAAGAGATGCACCAAATGGGATCAACTATTTGAATAAGCTGATCTCATTTGATTAGCATTGTACTGATTCTGGATCAAAATTGACCTTGTTTGGTGCAACCCAATAAAGAAAATGTTATGAATAAATGTTTTTCTGTCGTGGATTGGCAGGAGCCCGACCTTACGTGTGCAAAATCTGCAACAAGTCGTTCACACGCAGCACGAATCTGAACAAGCACGCACGCGCGCACGCCGGCAACCGCCCGTTCGCCTGTGCCAAGTGTCCGAAGATGTTTTCGTCGCGCGCCGATCTCGCCAGACACGCGGTGATCCACACGGGCGAAAAGCCCTACTCTTGTCTCATCTGTGGCCTCGCCTTCAATCGCAAGGACAAGCTGTCGCGACACGAGAAGCTGCACACAGAGGAGCGCGCGCACGCCTGCAGCGAATGTCCCACCAGCTTCCATCGCAAGGAGGAACTCACCAAGCATATACAGTTCCATCACTTTCGACCGGTCAGTGCAGTCTGCCTATTCAAATAAAAATAATTTCATTTTACGCATTACTTAGGGCTCAGTAATTGAGCGACCACACAATGACACCCGTCAACTTGTTTTCAGGGTTGTTTCTGAAATTTTAGGTTAGAAAACGCTTATTTTCCATTCAAAATGATATTATAAGTGACATTAGAGTATTATTATATCGTAAATTGCATTCATAATTACAAATTATCAATATAATTCTTATAAATTGAGTCGACTGGCAAGCAATTAGCACGTTCATTTATAAGAATTATTCAACTAATTTTTAAGAATGAATGTCATTTATGATACCATAATACTCTAATGTCACTTATAATACCATTTTTAAGGATAAATAAGCGTTTCCTTACCTGAAATTTCAGAAATAACCCTGAAAACAAGTTGATTGGCGCCAGTCGACTGTCATCGTGTTTTCGCAGCTTTACTCATAATATAGGCTATGCAACGGAGAATTTGAAATTGAATTGAATTTATAGCAAAAGTATATAAGACGTAGGGATAAACGGAATACTGTACATAGAAAATTAATGGAAGATGAAAATCCCATATTCCCAAAATGCTGACACAGTTTTAGCGTGAAATTTTCCCAATATTTATGGTGGTGTCCTAGTTACGTGGGAAATACGCAAGCCATGAGGTAGCTAGACGTCAAGGTTAGTAGAGACCTACATACCTTGGAACTCTACATACCTTGGCTAGACGTAGCCTGCATTGCATTTAATCCCCTGCACTCTGCAAGGCTCGCGTGAACTTCTGCTTGGCTGGGAAATCACTGCTTTAAGCCCGGTCCAGACGCTTGAACATTTCTTTCAAATTTTTTATAGAAATCTATAGGAAAGAAGGAAATATAGACAATTGTAAAACATCGGAAATGAAAAAGTGGGGAAGGAGTCAAAATGGAAGATAATGATAAACTTTGTCTAAATAAGTTAATTTAATAAATACAATGGAATACTTGTAGATATCCTACGATAGTGTAATCATCCTTGATAATATCAAATTTACCTCATTATTTGAGAACATTTATGTTGAAGTTCATCAAGCATGAAACAGAGTTTATTATTCAAGATACTGTAATATAATTCATGTTTATTTTACAATTTGCTTGCAGGATCCAGCAATTATGGCTAGTGCAATTATGGATGACACATCACAAGATGTCGATGATATCAAGGTAAATCTTTCAGTTCCTGTACTCAATTATTACAATAGAGGAGTGTCAAAATTGAAATTGGAACCTTTTTTTTTTTTATTCAAAATTGGAGCTTCTTCAAAGTTAAATCTATTAGATTCATCGAATAAATTTATTAATTTTAAATAAAACTCCCCTAATTCATAGTAAACTATTCGTCATTTTTTCATATCATTATCAGGGACCTGTTTTATAACAAATTTGAAAGTCCTGTAATAGAGTAAAGAGGTAGACACTCATGATTGTCTGTATTCTTTTAGTAGGCTACATAGTTCGACTTCTTATTTATGTCTAGTGTGTCCGCCTGTTTTCTGTATCACAGTGCTTGAAATTTATAAAGCAAGTCCTAGTTATTGAAGATCTACTGTAAAGTTGATGCTTTGTCCATGAATTGCGAGATGGAAAAATAAGATCGATATTGTGCTCTCACTCCGCTTGACCAAAAGGTGATTGGATAGCACATCAAATATTTTCCAGGTTTATTTCGAAACTCCCCAGTTAATGACTGTGGTATTATTTGACCGACACATGAATCTTCTGATAAGTGAAATGCTAGCAAACATTGCTTGATTTGATTTTGTAGTGTTATTTATCGACTTGAAATTAATTGAAATTGAAATATCGAGTGTGAAAATAAGTTTGAAAGTTACACTAAATAATGTTCATTAATTTTCTTTTCTTTTTTTTTCGTATGGCTTTATAACGGTGGGGAGACCCTTACGGGTAGGTTCCACCTCGCCTTATTTTTTTATCGGTCACCCATCATTAATTTTAACAAAATATGATGAATTTTTTTATTCAAATAAATTAAATGAACCCCATTTGTTTTTGGCAGGTTGAATGCGAAGACGATGAAGCTGAAAATGAAGACGAGACAAATTTGAAACTATCGGAAGGTGAGACGGAGGATATGGTGATCAGCGTGGACCCTTTCCAGGTGGAGGACGCGCCGGGAGGAGCCCGATCCGACGGTCAGCCGCTCTTCTCTTGCGGCATTTGCCATAAACGATTCTCCGACAAAACCTACTTGCGAAAACACCGTCTGATACACTCCGACGAGAAGGCACACACGTGCGGTGTTTGCCAGAAATCGTTTTACCGTAGGCGGGAACTGGTGCGGCACGAAGCGGTTCACACCGGTTTCAAACCGTTCACATGTACGGTTTGCGATAAACCGTTCGCGCGACGCGACAAGCTCGCACGGCACGAGAAAACGCACTACGAGTGCCCGACTTGTCATCAACGCTTCGCACAACTGCACAAACTGGTCGAACACGAGTTGGTGCACAATACCAACATACAAAACGTAACAGTGACGCCAACCTCGTCGCAACGACCGTTCCGTTGCAACCTCTGTCCGGCTGCCTACAACCGCAACGACAATCTCAACAAACACATGCGCGCGCATCGCTCCGAACAGCGAAAATCCCTGATCAAAGCCAACAGCGAGGCGTTGAAAAAGAATCCCGTCGACTATCTCACGCAAATGAACCCCGAGTTGAAAATCACCATCAGGCCGGCCAAATCGTCGAAATCGTCTAGGAGACATTGATTTGTAAACACGCGTTAGTCAAATTATTACCAATTTAGATACTTTTTAGATTTTAAAATTACTTCTTTAGATAGGATTTTTGTTAAGACTAAAAAATTGAGGCCCGTTAAGTCATCAAAACAGTCTAGGAAGCATTGATTTGTAAACACGTTATAGTCAAATTTATTAGCAAATCAGAATTGGTTTAAGGGTTTGTTTAGACTAATTGAGAACAGTCTAGTCATAAAAAGCATTAATTTCAAACACGTTCTAGACAATTTCCCCAATACCAATTCAGATTTTAGATAAGGTTTTGTTTAGACTAGTCAAATTATCGCCAATCCAGACTTGTTTAGATAATTGTTTTGTTTAGTCTAGAAAATTGAGGAGTTGTTTAGTCTAGAAATTGAAGTCATCAAAACCGTCTAGGAAACATTGATTTAAAGGCTGGAGCTTGAAATGGATTTTTGGAGACTTGAATCTGCTGAAATCTGCTGAATTAGAGCTTCATTGGAATCACGTTCTATCAAAATAATTCAAACTAACTCAAACTTGTTTGGATATTTATGGTTTTTGTTTAGATTAACTTATTAGGCGACCAGACAAGTCATGAAAACAATGTACGAGTTGTTTCATAGAAATCACCTTCTAGTCAAATTATTAATAATTGAGATGTGTATTTTTCTAGGCTAACAAATTGACGTGTATCTACTGAAAATTCGTTTTTAAGCAGTCTAGCAAGAATTGAGCTTGATTCAGAATAACAAAATCTCTCCATCTCTCCATTGAAAGCATTCTCTAATAGAATTTTTACCATTTTAGACTTGAGTTAAATGAGTTTTTGTTTAGGCTTGATTGTGGTACATTTTTTCATTGGAATCACGTTTCAGTCGAATGATCAACTAGAAGAATTCAGTTTTTTTTCCTAGTATTTTGAAAAATCGTAAAAAAGAGTTGTTTTTTACTTTTGTTCGATTTTAGATACAGTATAAGTTGTTGGCCCTATATTTGAAATATCGCTAGTCTATATTCCCAAACTATTTTTTAATTATCTAGTTGAATATTAAACATCTTTTTTACATTAAACCATATTAAATGTTACCAAAAGATCGTTCAATCGTTGTTGTGTTGTATAGTTTTAATTTTATTTGTTATTTCAATATCTTTCAGAGAATTGTATACTTTTCTTTGAAATTTTATTTCGACTATTTCCAGCACCTACATTCAACACCTCTAACAAAAAATGAATTTCAATCTTTCTGATAGATGTAGAATTTTCTTGAACAATATTTACAGCACTAATATACCTGTATTAATTTTTATTGTCATTCGTGTGTTCAGTGTTCTGCTTGAATTGGTCCAAATTTTGAATTGAAAGTACACATTACACCTTACAAAATCTTTAACAAACTTCTCATTGTTGATATTATAAAATAAAGCTCTTGATACTCATAATAATTGTTTATCTCCTCAACAGTCTAAAAATTAGTATTACTATATTGACTTATTACTCAAAGAATGCATTTTTGACAGTTTTTTCTTATGATTGATTTTTTCAATATTGTCTCAAAATTATTGCATTTTTCAAAAGCCAATCAAATTATAATCAACATCTTTCAAATTTCAAATACTGTAAAAAATAATCTTTAGGTGCAATAATAATCTAATGTAGATGTAATATGACCAATCGAAACATGAAATGTGATAGAATTCATAATAATTCAAAACTATCCTGATACCCTCTTGAAACTTTCTCTCCAATGTTGGATATTCAGGGTTGTATAGTGATTAGTAATTTAATTTATTCAATTTAGTCAAATTAATGTTATTCAATTTCTCTAGCTAATATTTACAATAATTATTAGTAAAACTAAAATGAATATTATTTTCACTAGAGTTTGTTACAATGTTTTAATAGTGTTCACTGCAATCGGCACGAATCACTTATAACAAAATTTATTTTGTTAAAATCATGTATCAAGTACTTATTTTTCATTTGCTCACTATTTAATGAATTGTGGTTCAAGTGAGTTAAAACCCAGTGTCTTGTAAAAATTGTATCGTGAACTTATAACAGAAACATCTAGCCTGTTCTGTTTCAATTGTTTATTTATTATTAGCGAAGCTCTTTGATCTCAAAATATCAACACTTTTTTTAAATAAAGTTCAACTCGATTGAAAATAATTAGCTGGACTAATTATTACAAAACTTAATTATAAATAGTTATTTGGACTTTTCATTTAATTGAAAATAATTAGCTGGACTAATTTAATTCAACCTGTAAAGTGTTGAAACAGCTTGTCTTTCATGTCTAAGCTTTCTTTGTCATTTTCAACAGTATAATTATTGTGTTTCAACTATGATTTTGTTTTGAGGTTGTTAGCGTTCATCACCTCAACATTATATTTGTTGTTATAAATATCACTTTCTAAATAAATTTAATGTCAGTATTGTATCATATTCCACGTATTTCCGATTGTACTTTGATCATAATAATTATATTCCACGTTGTTCTATCTATATTCGAAATATTTTATTCTATATTCCACATCGTTTAATGTAATAATTTCTTGAAGAATTTCATCATAATGTCAGGTTTCACAACAAATAATAAATTAAATTTCATTACAAATTGTGTTGTATTCTGAATTTTGTTTTTGTCATTTGAATCAAGAGAAAATTCAATGTATTGTTCGAATGAAAGGACTTAGATGTTGATAAACCACTATTAATTTATCATTATTACTCGTATATTATCACAATTATGGTTGTTTGACAAAATTGAAGTTAATTGAAAAGTTTCTTTCCATTCATTATAAATAAATGCAAAAATATTAATTCCAACACATCAGAGTGTTATTTGAGTCATTAAACAGATAAATAGAGTCTGAGGCCAAGCAAATTTTTCAATTATCAGTTACAATGCTGATAATTGTAAATCATTCTTCTACCTAATTTGTAGGCAACCAAGATTCTTAGAGGAAATTATTGGAAGGAAAAGGCATTTTTGTGAAAGGAATAGAATTATGGTTTTAAAAATTGTGAAATTAATGTTTTTTTTTATTCCAATCAGTAACTTCGTTTAATGAATAGCCTTAAAATCTACAGAGTATTCAAATAGTTTTGGAATAGTAGAACAAATAGTGAAACTGGTAGTTGAATCAACTATCACAGAAACATTATTACATGAATGGCTATTTCTACAATGTTTAGGAAAGCATTTAGATTGCATCTATATGTTTACAAAACTTTGATAGTACTCGTATAAGAGATTTATATTTTAACGGATTGCAGAAACTAGAATGGCTAATGGCATCCTATTTTCCATGAAATTTTAGCAATGTATGATTAAGGAAACATTGTAAGGTGTAAAATTTTAAAAATCAATCACGACACAGGTTATCAAAAGTATCACCCTACAAGAGATTGAACCTCTGTGGGCCTCCAAGCGTCAACAAGCCATCAAAGTTTCTGAATTGTGCCTGACTGTCTACTGCCGGTACTCTCTGGAAATTATTGCGCTGCTGAGCTCGTAATTGAGACGAGGGAGCATTGAATCGTTGACGTCTACTGAACTGTTGTTGCGGGGCTGCACCAAATCCTGATGACGATCCAAAACCGGAATTTTGTCCGAAACCTGAAGATTGTCCAAATCCGGGATTTTGTCCAAAACCTGAAGAAGATTGCCCAAATCCGGAATTTTGTCTAAACCCTCCTGCAGATTGTCCAAATCCGGAATTTTGTCCGAATCCTGAAGATTGTCCGAAACTTGGTGGTGGACTAAATGTTGGGGTGGGCGCAAAAGTCGGTGATGGACTGAAGCTCCCTGGGCTAACAAAAGATGGCTGACGGCCGGCTGCAACCGCACTGAAAATCCAGAAATGTTTTTCTTTTTTTTCAACAGTTGAAAATTTTACTGAAGTAACTTAAGTTGGTAACATACTACTGCTTTGGAAATGGAATACAGTATTGATAAATTATTTATTTATCTTATTAGCAGTATCTAATCAGTAGGCTTATTATAATAGGCTGTACTAATACAACTACACTAATAGAATCACTATAGATAAAAAGGATATTGTAATAATTTATAAAATATGGCATAATGGATATATTAGAATATAATTATATAGTCCTTTATCCGTGGCATTGAAATTAAAGTACCTATATAGACCAGGGGTCTGTTAAAATTAAAAAAAAAATAACTCTAAAAAAGTCCTGTAATGGTGAAAAAAGGCGGTCTCACACATATGCACAGGTAAGCCTTGATTTTCAAGTCTAGTGTAGCCTATTTCTAAATTTTTTTGGTTTAAAGAGGAGTTCTACATTTCAACGAAACAGGCCTATTGTCCCATTAATTATTGATGTTTCCACTTTTCTATCAGTCTGTTTTTTTATTTTACCAGTTTACAATGTGTCTGACACAGAGGCAATAAATTCCATAGGATATTATTGTTATATAGATGACTAATGATTTGATATGGCGATACAAATACGACATCAGTGTAACGTATTTTGAAAAACAGATAGTAATGATCAAGGCTTGTAGAGACCTACATGGAACTCTACATACCTTGGTAATGATGGCCAATCGCCAATTTCAACTTTTTCAACTCTAACTCACCATCCGGTAACATTTTCCAAGCCATCACAAGAATTGGTCAGGTCATTGAATGCTTGTCCTTCTCCGCAGCTGAATAGTCTTGGGCGGCCATTGATGCAGAGGAAATACTTCTGGCAGTTGGTTGGACTTCTGAAGTATTGATAGCCGTCTGTATTGAACAGGGAGTTATCTTGGCCAACGTTGGGGCAGGTGAAGCCCAGGAAAGCTGAAATCATTTTACACAAATTTTGAACACTCCAATTAATCAATTTATTAGTCTTTTATGAATTTAAAAGATCAGGGTATGGTAATTTCTTGTTTTTAACTTTCAATCATATGAATATCATATTTGAAAAAAAGATGTTGGGTATTTGGCTTCAGAGAATGAATGAAGGATATGAATTGAAATATTCTCAAATATTACTTTGATGAAACGAGAAAAAATATTTGTTGCTAGAATTGAAAAAATCAAATTTTATAAACGATATTCAACACATATTATATTTTCATTGTTATTTATTGCAGTACAACCAGATTTTTATCAATCTCAATTGTTTAATAAGAAAATTAAGTAGGCATCAATAGCCTACTTAAATACCCTGGAAGCATGCCTCTAATTTCCAGGTCAAAAGTGACTAAGATATTTTTATTCGTTTTATCTATGAATTTTCTATTGTTTTCTTTTTTTACGAATTTTGTGATTATAAATGTGTTGTGTATATATGCTGCCATACGCTAAATAAATAAGAAAATTAAGGTACGGTAACTGATAAACAGGATCAATTCAAATTCTCCTAAAACTGTAGGTCCATTTTTCTCAGATCATCGCCTTGCACAAGTCTGAACTTATGAGGGCATCACGCACAGCAAAACAGATTTATTCATTAAAGAAGTTTTGGTTGCTATTTATTAAAGTTTTTCCAGTTCATCAATTAAAGGATCATCTGTATCATTTAATTTTTCAATCCTTAAATAATCTCACCCTCAGCATTGCATGTATCTACTTGGTCGGGCCAATCGCAACGCAGAGATCGCTCATTGAAGGCAAGACCCTCGGGACAGTCGAAAATGTGGCCCACTCCATTCGAACAGCTTTTGAATTTGCCGCAGTTGTTGGCATCGCCTTCTCTGTAGTAACCAAACTGATGAGGACAGTCGGCTGTTGGTTGGGCAGGCTCTGGAAATTGTTTAAAAAAATATTGCTATCATTTAAAAATTTATTTTTTATCTATCTACAGTCTTTATCTATTATAGTTGTTGAAAAGCTAAATATCCATTCTAATTACATCATCTAATTAGTGAGTATAATAATCTAATATAATCATATCTAGTATAATCGGCATTTAATATGAAGTACTAATTGGAAGTGCCATGGAATTGGAATGTGCTAACCACACGTTACATCTTTTCTGGTTAATGATCATTCACCTCTGCTGATTCAGACAAGTGGATGTGAAACTGGCAACCAGCTGGTAGGCCTAAGCCCACATAGGGCTGTTGAGCCATTGAAACAATTGGAAGTGCCATAGTATTCAGACTCAGCAATATTATTCTTGAAACTCTTTTACTTGAAGTAAAACACTTGGGTACCGTAGGCTACCGTACTCGCTTATTTTGCAAATTCTTCTTGCATTTTTTTTCTTGGTATATAGCCTAAGAATTTACAAAATTACTATAACATGCGACTCCATCATAGTAGATGCAGTCCACTATAAATAGCCAGTAGGCCTAAGTCTAATTCTTTTCCTATACTCTTGAAATTATGAAAAAAATGTACCTAATGACAATAATTATTAATTTTCCAGGCCTAGCAAAATGAAACAGATATAGTTCCAAATGAAAATCGAGCATTGCCATGAAAATAATAACAGCTCGTAATGCATTAATGGATGAAAGAAGTTAAAAACGCCAATATATATTATAACTTAATTGTGAAATCATTTATTTTTTATCGTACCGGTATGGCTTTTTATCGGTGGGGAGGCCCTCACGTTTACATTTATTAAGTGAATGTATAATAATCATCATCATCATCATTGTAAATGAGTAATTGTGTCATTCAAACATATTGAACGAATTCAACTTAATCTAAACTGGAACATAAATTAGATATCTATTATCTATATTTTTGTGACACAGTTTATTTTTTACATTGCTTATTATCAGTAATTTCCCATGTCAAGTATTACTTACGCACTCCTGTTCTACCCTCGCAGTCGACTTCAGCAGGATACTGGCAAGGGTAAGTGAAAAAACGAGCTTTTGAGTTGAACAGCAGTCCATCAGGACACAACTTCTGTTCGCCTACGCCCTCCTCACACTCTATGTAGACGTCGCATTGCGAGGGAACAGCGAATCGTCCATTCCTCTCCGGACATCCCACGGCTCCAGTCGGCCTAGGGCTCAGTCCTGGTTGAAATTGACTTTTCACTGGAAACAACAACAGTTTGAAGGCGAATTTCAAGAACAAACTAGTGAAAGCGAATAAATAATACTTACTAAGCACTTTATAGTACCTACAGTAACATTCTACATCAATTGGAAAGAGGAAAGTATGTAGGGTATGTTTTAAGATGTTGTATCAATTATAATAAATTCTGACTTTGAATTATAAATAACATCTTTTTATTTGAAACGTGTACAATACAAGATAACTAGTGAATGAATTGGTAACATAATATTCAGTGTCTGTTTATCTGGTTGCTATGGCAATCTTAGCAATATGTGATCCCATAACATCCCCTTCTTTTTATTAATATAAATGATAATCATTTAATCTGGTAGGAATTTTTCTTGTTCTCTGTGGTCTTAGAAATACTTCATTCCTTCGTAGTACAGCTCCTTCTTCTGTTTCAATATTGAATGATCTGTTACCTGTGTCCGCTATTATTTTACCTTTTGACCATTCATCACTTTGGGGAAGCTTTCTGTACCAAATTTCTTGTCCTACTCGAAGTTCGTTTCTTTTAACAGCGCCTTTGTCATAATTGATTTTACTTCTATTTTTGTTATCATCAATCCTTTTTTTTATTTCTTCTGGTTCTAGAATTTTGTATTTATCCGTGTTTGGTAGGTCACATCTCAACCACCGTCCCATCATCCTTTTTTTTTATCCTTTTTTTTTTTTTTTTTTTTTTTTTTTATCCTTTTTTTTTTATTTTTTTTACCCCACACCTGACACCATGTTTTAAGATGTTGTATCAATTATAATAAATTCTGACTTTGAATTATAAATAACATCTTTTTATTAGAAACGTGTACAATACAAGATAACTAGTGAATGAATTGGTAACATAATATTCAGTGTCTGTTTATCTGGTTGCTATGGCAATCTTAGCAATATGTGATCCCATAACAGGGTAATTAACATTTTAAAAAATACAGTAAATAATAAATTGGCGGAACTAGCTACTGATGAAGGGTCACTGGTTCAACTCTGTCTTTACTGTCTTTTGATATACACCCAGTTGCAGTGCATCCTGGGCTTGCGGCTAAAGTCTGTTACAACAATGCAACAGGTCTCCGTCTGCTTTGCATGTTATTTTTAAGCGATTTTAGATAATTCTGTGTGAATTTTAAAGACAGTAAAAAGGAGTGCAACTAACCTCTAGAGGTCACCTATCAATAAAGCTTCCATATCACAGTCAATATTGGTTCAATCTTAACAAATAAGGTTTCAATCGATTTGTAATTGAATTTACTAAAAAAAGTTGTAAAATTTTCGTAATATCAACGGTTTCCGAGTTATTCAAGAAACAAAATTTTAAATGGTCACTCGGTGAGAGCGGTTGCTAAGTAATCATAATTATGGTTAAGTAACAAACATTCAAGACTGCTCTCGGATGGGTGACCGATACAAAAAATAAGGCGAGGTGGAACCTACCCGTAGGGTCTCCCCACCGATAAAAAGCCATACGATTAAAAAAAAAATTTAAATGGCCGCCATTTTTTTATGGATTTGAAAAATTGACATAATTTTTTGTAGCTTTGTCTAGTCGTCATAAATGTTGGTGCAAAGTTACACCATCCCATATGTTTCACCATTATTGAGAGAAAAAATAATAAGTGAAAAAACCAAAATGGCAGCTGTGTGAGTAACTAAGGACTTCCGGACAATTTAAATATGATATTTAGATATGGTTTTTACCCAGGAACAATGCCCTAGAGTATTGGTAGGGAGTTCTGAAACACTCTGTATATTTGACAACAAATTTGTAGACGTAGTTCCATATTTTGCCGCTAGATGGCAGAGGCTGTACTAGATTGTGTACTCTTGCTAGAGAATTTGAAGACGTAGTTCAATATTTTGCCGCTAGATGGCAGAGGTTGTTTCGGCCTCTAGTGGCAATTTCAAACGTTCGGTTCTTTGGATACATAATTATAATTTTTCCTACAATTCCTACAGTGTTGGAAGGTTTAAGAATGACTAGAAATTATAAGGAACCATCAGATGAATCTAATGAATCATGTTGCAGGTTTCTCCTGAAAAGTTTGAATCCAGTTGATAAAACTTCAAAATAATACTGTAGATGGGCTCAAAAATTTCAATCTCACATTCACAATTTCTTAATTTTTACTTGAGGCTTTTTGACCTATATTCTGAAATATCAAATATGAAATCAAGGAATCGACTTTTCAACATCAGGTTCACAAGACCCATCTTGTATAGGATGGATACCGACTATTTATAGTAAAGTTGGCCATGAAATGTTTGAGGTCCACTGTTCACAGAACTACTAGAATATAGTTTAGCTCTGGACTACGGGTTAGTTTCACAATAGTTTTTTTACATGGTCCAGTACTATAGAAGTTGCGGTTTATTAAAGCTGGCAGAATAAGATGGATGGGACATATGTTGAGAATGGGAGATGGAAGAGTAGCGAAATGTATATGGAAGGAAAGGATAAGTAAGTAAGTAGTACTAAAGAAGTATAATAGAGTAGAACTCTATATATTTTAAATGTTGAGAAATTTGTCAATAGCGTTATTTTTATATTATATAAGCTTATATTTCAAAATCATCTTATTATGTAATATACAACAAACTTATTGGCACATCATGCAAATTCAACTCTAGTACAAGTGTCTAGAGCTCAAAACTTTGTAATGGTATATATCTTATAGAGCAAGCTTTCTCCATGGGTATATGTTGGTGACTAGATTTAATGATGTAATATAAATGGCAAATCTAGGTCGTTACACACCCAAACGATTCTATGCATGAAATTAATAACAACATTCGTCAAACGTTCATTCTATGCATGAACTGACATTCGTCAATTCTAGTGTTGAAACAATAGTGTTAACTTCGCAGTTCGTTATGGATCCAAAATTCAGAACTTTAATAAAACTTTCTCATCTATCGGATGAACAATGGAATAGTTTTTATGATTATACGGAACAAATTATTATCTGTCAGTGACATTATTATATTTATTAAATTGCAAAAATTCGAGTATTGGGATGAAACATAAATGTCAACAAAACTTATCCCCAAAAACTTCATGAATAACTGACATCCTTATCCTTAAATCATACAGTAATTATGTATTATTGCAGTAGACTAACAGTAGCCTGAATAAATTCAAACTAATAGTAGAAAGTTCTAGCACTTTTAAAATGTGCGATAAATAATTATTAAATTTATCAAGTTTTATTATATGAGTTTTCAGCTTTATTTTGTGATGGATAGGGGGAGTATATTTTTAGTTATTTGTCAATTTTTAAAGCCAATGCTTCCATCATTTGTGGATTATTGTAGCCATTGATATTTTCATTGATTAATTAATCAATAATCACCCATATAGCCTAATTAGCAGACTGCAATTTATCGAGCTGTCAGATTGCTGACGTAATTGATTTACTGGTTCCTTTTCAAAAGTGAATACTGGGCAGGAAGAAGTAATTTCTTTCATTTGTTTCGTTTCGTTTCGTTCACCTATGACCGTGAGAAATCACCCAGCGTGTCGAAATAAAGCACCTCTTCCTCAATCATCTACCTTCTCGTAAACGAACCTGCCGTAGCTCTATTTTTCAAGAGATTCTTCATTATTTTTAGCATCTTCTCAATTAATTTTCAACGTGATGCTTACATAATACGATGTTTTGTACAATGTAAATGACATGTGTTCTCGCCAACGGCCATACCACATACCACGTTTCTCGTCCGATCACCGAAACTAAGCAACGACGGGCGTGGACAGTTCTTGGATGGGTGATAGCTTGAGAACATCACGTGCTGTTGGTACTTTTTTACTGTCAAATAAATGTCTACAATATAAATGAATTTACATATTGGTTATACTAGTCTACTAGGTTACTACTAGAATACTATTTTTTTATAACATTAGTGAGCCCCCGTGGGCTGGAGAACTCGCTTGCGAACTTCCAATTAATTTGCTGCGGTGCCGCCCAGTGCAGTCGGTTGCTGCACTGTTCCTGATTTTTTTCATCTAGTCAAGTTGGCCCTAGGAGTTGTCAGACACGTCAAAGAGCGTTTAATAAAACTTTACTGTGAAAGGTAAAACGTTACTGTATTGCCTACACAGTAAAAAGGAGGAAATAAAGTTGAAAAAATGAATACATTAATTTTGTTGCTAGAAATTATATTCGCTCGATAATATTATTATTTTGTTCTTTCTTAATAATATTGATTTTCTACTGTTGTACTTTCCAACTGTATTTTTTTAAAAATATATCAATATAGGAAGTAGGGATGTTCATCGATATTAATTTATCGCTTTTATGGCGCTGCTTCATAAAAATTTAAACGTCCATAAAAAGGCGACACACACCGATCATGAATAGCGCGGCCTACTATTCAATAAACTTTCATGTCTATACTGTGCATTTGCCTTTTTCATTTTTTTTTGTCAATTAGTTTTTTCAGAGTGTGTGTATTATTTACTACTGATGGTTTCTATAATTAATTATTCACTCAAGACTTATTATTTAGTTTCAATTTTAATTTCAAACTTTATAAATTGAATGGGATCATTCTTACCGGAGACAATTCTTTCTCCCAAGAAATATAATTTCCTTTCTATTAAGATAAAAATTTCTAGTTAAGAAATTCTAGTTAAGTTTTCTTCCACAAAGATAAAACTGTCTTCGATTCTTTTATTGTACCTTTATCTAAAAATAAATATCCTTCAATAAAGTAGAAGGTATACGGTACGTATACAGATACATTCAATGATTTAATTATATTGTGCGCTTGTTGTTGGAAGAAACTGAAAATGCAATCTCGGTTAATATAATCAGCGCAAAATAGTTCAAGATTGTGTCACGTAATTTGTTCGCCGCCACAAGTTGCAAATTCATCAGTCACGAAACCAACATCTTATCAAAGCTTTCATCTACACCTGTCTATCTGCATTGTTTCAGGAAAGTAGAATTCCAAAGCATTGGGAAGTACACGGTGCGAAGTTGAAGCTAGTGGCTTCTTGCCAGATGGATGCTCAGTAAATCCGTGCGAAACAGATTTTGTTATTCGTCTGTGGATCAGCCAAGTATAAATCGCCAAAAGACTGTCATGTGAATAAGAATCAGATTTTATGCTAGGGTTGATGACTTGGTGGTATAGGCGATGGTTCCAAGTCCTAACGATGACTTATTCAAACACCGTGATCTGTGAAAAAAGCTAAATAAGACAGCTCTTACCTTTGACCCTTGAAACAGCTAAAGAGCCTTTCAAACTTCATTCCCGTCAAATACCCAGTGATTATTTTCCTCTCTCCTCATCATTACACAATTTTTTTCGAGGGTGATGCCCACATGAGCTCTAGACTTGATCGTGACGTGGGTAATGGGTTGGCTGAAGATGAATTTAAACGTCTGAAGGCAGCCTAGTCCGACGGCTTAACGTGTAATCCGAAACACATCTGATTTTGTTACAATTTTAGGTTTATGTATTCGATCTGTATTTGATCTTGGAACCTTTGGATTATCAGACAGGCGCTTATCGCCCTCGGCTACGGACCACTCCTTCCAATAATGTAAAAACTTCCAATTATGATATCAGAATGAGTCTCACGATTAGTGAAGGTATATAGTTCAGGGCGGAATTATCTGGATAACTTGATTGTTAAAATAATATTTTTTGCTGTTCCAAATAATATAGATAAAATTATGAATTTTGCTGAAGATAATTATTGCTATTAATTTAGCTTTACTTAAATAATTATTGAAATATAAAACATTATAAAAACAATATTCACAATTTCAATTAAGCGTGGTTGAGTTTAGAGAGGAGTTAGATTATTATTCATCAGTATAAGTATAACAGTAGTACATTAACGGTGAGGAGCAAGTTATCGTAAACAGCTATAATTTATTTGCACGAATGAATTTTCAGATATAATTGTTATTAAATCTTCTTGAATTGGAGAACTTTCACTAGACCCATTATTCTAACATCCAACGAAAACACAAGTAAATATCACTGTGATCTGCATCACGTTTTCTAATCAGTAGTTACAATCTTCATAAAAGTTGTTTTGTTAGTTATGAAATATAGAGTAGGTAAGCTACCTATTATAGAATCTACGAATCTGCAATGAGCAGCTTGGTGGAATCGGAAACAGATCAGGATATATTTTTGTTAGTACACATTCCATATTGTCCTCTAATGAATAATACAATTATTATTATTGTTTTTTTATTGGTGGAGAGAACTTAAAAGGGGTGTTCTACATTGATATGGAAAGCTTACTCACTTAATACTTGGCGCTACAGCCCATTTAGGGCCTTGGCCTCCTTTAGAATGGAAAGCACTCTCTCGAAAATAAAGTAAAAACTCGGAAAATTAAGTTAAAAAATATTGACAAAATTTCACTATCCCAATACTGTATATATTATTACTTATTGGTAAAAATACAACAGTGATAGTATCAAGCTAGTAACTGAAGTCAAAAACTTGGAGGATGCGATAGAAAGAAGGAATCCCAAGTAAAACTTTAAAAGCTTCAATGCTGAAATAGTTATTAATTTTGGAGGATATGGGATCGTTAGCAATTTTCCAAGAAGTCTATATGGCGGGACACTATAACGCTGGAAAAATTAGTTGAAAATTTTCATAGACAATTGTTAACCTGTGAAATACGCAAGATTCTACGACTCAAGACTCTACAGGTAAATACACTGCTCTTCTAAGGATTTTGCGTTTCACAGGTAAATTTTTTAACATTTTGAATTATAAAAAATATTAAGTACCTATATATGACTGTATTAACGAAACTTTATTGAACACCTTCAACTATCAAGAAGAATTCAAAATGTGATAGAAATCAGGTTTTTTAATTATTCTTTCATATTTGGGAAAAACGCATCTACTTTTGATATCGCATTGTCGCAATATCAATATGTAATTCAATAACTTCTTTGATCGGAAAAACTATTTTTTATAACAAAATTTAACAATTTATAATGTAACTTATTGAATTATTGCCGAAGAATTTCAAAATATTTTTTTTCAATTTAATTTTAAAATATTCATTTTTTCTGAATTGACTTCAAATAAACTTCAAATTTGATTAAATGCTAGATCAAGGAAAACTTTTTCATTGAATAGCTAACTTTTCGAACATCTGAAATAAACTATAATGACAATAAAATAATTCATTATAAGTTCACATCACAATAAGTTCTAATAATATGAAACAACATAATCAATATTGTAAAGACAATCTATTTACACAATTTAATTTATATGTATTATGTATTTTGCAACTAATCTGAAATAAACTACAATTCAATCAAGTTATTAACGTAATTATTTATCACCTTTTTAAAATCATTGGAAAAAATAATCAATATTTCATAAATTTTAACTCACCTGACAAAAACTCCAAACTTACAAGAAGTACTACACCGCTCAACAGGTTAGCACGGGAGTAATGCATTTCGGATGCAACCTCCAGAGAAGGCGTAATTCTGTATATTGTTATTCAAAATCTATTCAGTCACTAGTAGTCTTATTGAGCAACAGCAGCCGTTTCCACTGGTTTGTCGGTTGAAGGAGAATCAGTCGTTCAACACTGAACTACGAACGAACAAGCGAAGATGAGCGTCGAAGGATCTTCTTCAATCGCAAGTCCCCCTCTCACACATCTCTGTCCCAATCGTACTTGAAACTTTATCCTACCGGCATTCCAACAATATTCACTAGTTCTTGAATATGATAGGGAGATATCTTATTCAAAACTTATCGACAAAAAAACTATTAGGTTACTACAATCATGTATTGATAATATTAACTTATTCCATGGAATATAATATAGTCACTAATTCTTGAATATGATATGATAGTGCGTTCTGCGTTATCTTGTTGAGAAAGATATTGCCATTTGAAGCTACAAGGTTACAATAAGTATAGTTGTAATATCCAATTGAAAAATATTCACAAATTTCATTGCTCTAAATAGCTAGTTACAAACGGTACCTATATTGGTAATTTTCATGTAAATAAAATTGCAATTTGATTTTCATACGAAAAAATAGTACTCACATTGTTGTTTTTCGTGCTTGAAACGTGCGGCGGAATAGTTGAACTAAAAGTTGCATTTTTTCATCTTCCTATATTCCAATAATCTTTCCATTATTATAACATGTTTTCCCTTTTCTGGCGTCTATCACTCTTTTCATGAAATCTCAACAACTATAAGATGATGAAGTTATTATGAGGTCAAGTCGCGAATACTCAAGACTCCTCTTGGATAGGTTACCGACACAAAAATAAGGCAATGTCGAACCTGACCGTAAGGGTCTCCCCACCGATAAAAGTCATACGAAGTTTTTGTCACCAATTATAGAAGAAACATTTGGAATACTTTTTGAATAGTCACAATAACTCTTGGAGTATTTAAGGTTGGGATAAAATGTAAGAATGTTGTAAAAGGGGAATACTGTATAAACATTCAATTCCTGCTTCAATTTTCTTTGGGTAGGTAGTACAGCGGTTCGTAGGCATACGAACTCTTTTGCACTCTGCTCATCACAATAACTTATTTATTTTTCGAATTAAGCAATAATATTATTGATGAAATATTAAGGAACGAATGTAAAATTGTTAAATTCAAGAGTACTTAGAAAAGAAATAACAAAATGTGAAAAAATTGCATTGAAAAATGAGAGAGGAAGATAGAGGTTTAGATAGATAGAGGGAGGGAGCGAGAAATAGTGTGAGAGTGGAAAGGATAGGTTCAAAGGTGAAGGAATAATTCAACAAACAAGTTAGTGATACAGCCTTAAAATAAAATAAAATCCGACGACCAATAAGAGAAAAAACGCTATTTATACAAGAGATGAAAATTATTCAAGATTTTCTTTAATTATGCCGATCACAAATATTCATACAAGCAGTATGGGGAGGGTGAGATGGAATAAATTAGTACCTAGTAGAGTGTATGCATGAGTGCGATAAAAGGTGAGGATTGAGAGAGAAAATGAAAGAGAGATATTTGATTTTTGAGTAACCGGTTAACATTGGAATAGGATTAAGCTAGTACTAGTACTATACTAGGCCCCATAATGACGATATTCGGTTGTTCTCTTGCAGACAATAAAAAGTAATATTACGAAATGCCGTGATGACAGGAAAGTTTTCAAAATTAAAAGCCAAACTCAGATTGTTTGCATACGGAATTTTTTCAATTTATCAAATTTCAAACTTGTTAGAGAACGGGTATTTAAATCATAAAAAATAATAATTAATTACAATTTTTTTATGAATTGAGTAATCAAGAAGTCGAACAAAAGTAAATCGAACAGTGAAAGTGAATAAAGTTACAAAGGGTAGTCTGAATCCAGATATATATTATCGTAAGATATCATAAAATAAGATATTAAGATAAATTCAGATATTATAAATTAATTATATATAATCTTCAGTAAAAAAGTCTTGACTAATAATATTGAGAGGAAAGAGAGAGAGAGAGAGAGAGAGAGAGAGAGAGTGTGTGTGTGTGAGAGAGAGAGAGAGAGAGAGTGACTGTGTGGGAGTTATGCAGTGTGGTAATTTTGATGACAGCAGGTAATAGGTATACATGAGCTGACTAAGCCAGCCATGGCATTATAAAAGCATGCATGCGTTCATAGACCCTCTTTCAAATACAGTAACTCATATTATTCATTGCATTTGTGAATTAAACGCTTTTTAGCTGTGTTCATTTGCATGCTTCAACATTTAGTTATTAGTTAAGGAATAGCCAATTTATTTATTATTATTTATAGGAACTTTCTCCTATTCACATCAAAAATGAAATATAGAAATTAGTTATTAATATTTTTATATTAAAATACAGTTTTAGAATACTTTCAATATTATTTCTATATTAGAATACGATTTATTATTTATTAATAATATTGAGTATCGTTAATGACTTTTGTAGTCATTGCAATGACAATGAGTTGTTGTTTTTCTCAAGTAACATGATATAACGTTTTTTATAACAAAAAACGATTATTGAACAAGTTGAATGTATTTTTAGTCTGAATGACTTATGAATATTATTGATAAAACATTTCTCTAAAGGGGATCGAGAATTTTTTGATTTTGAAACCTATTTATTGTATTGGAATAAGAGATAAAATTTATACTAACTTAAATCGATCCATTATTCATTATCTGTAATAATAATAATAGAATTTCATTTTCAACTAGCATGATAAATATTGTATTGTGAATATAATACAAAGTGTCAGCAAAGACGATAGGAACTATATTAAGTATTCCAATTGTCTCCGGTGTCAGGGAGCCTTGAAACTGATAAAAAACTTGATATTGGGATAACTCAAATATTTTTGGAAAGCAACACTCTCCAACGGTATAGCACAAGAAAAGTAATAATGTCAACACGTCAATGAGACCAAAAAATCTAAATATCGTGCCAAATGTTTTATGTTTGTAGAAGTTTATTCCAATGGAAGGATTTTGTAGACTTCATGGAAGGATATTGGCAGCAGGATCCATTAAACAGTAAAAAAGTTCAAATTTGCTAAATATTCATAACCTTCGACAAATCTAAAGTTGTTTTGACCTTTAAACCATCCTTAGCGAGAAATTTCATGGAAGTAAAAGTCAATATTAATTGGCTAAAGGTTAGAATGATTACAATGTTATTTTCAATATTCAAATGTCTATAGGGCCTACTATGATGCTCAATAGTTAAACTGGAAAGTTTTCTCACAGAAATTCTCAACAAACCAACAGCCGATAATTCCCTATTACGCTCGTATTGTTAAACTCAGATTACATTATAGAACAGCCATTAAATTAAAATTAACAATCGCAGCTAGTGATTAACGAGAACTTCTCTATCGAAATAATACGTTACAGGTTTTCAAGTATTTGTTTTCGATTATAAATTAAATAAGAGTGATCAACTGCAACTCATTGCCAACACACAAATTATCTGATGTTGGCAGTCCGTAAAAATTCTAGATATTCATAAATATTATAAATAATCAATAAAGATAAATTACAGATATTCAGGTATTGTTGTCTCCAACTTATTTCATTGTGCATATGTATTTTGGATTTCCTATTTCAATTACTGGACTAATGGCAAAAATCAAGTCTTTATAAAAATATTGGCCACTTAGAAGACAATTACCGTACCTATAATATGAGAAGTGACTGAAGTATTTTCACTATTTTGTTTCAGTTTTTGTAGACAGAGAAAACATCAATTTTGTTTTTCTATATTTAGGAGCTTCAATTTCCAATTTTATTTGAGATATTGAAAAATATTTATTTGTAGAATGGATTGGGTGAGAATGTAAATACAATTCTACTCATCAATAAAAATGTGTATAAGTTTATTTATTGCATATAAAATAATTATTGTATAAGTTGAAAATAGTAGATGAGGTATTAAAAACTAATGTATATGATTTTCTATTGAATTATTGGAAGACATAATCTTTTCAATTTCAGAAATCTCTTTTGGACAAGATTCAGACAATACAATTGGGCCTCCTTCCGTGACAAGGATGTCATCTTCTATCCTGATTCCACATCCTCGAAATTCAGGCCTTGCATCTGTATTGGTCTGAGCTATATAGACGCCTGAAACAAAAATTCATTGATTTAGCTTTCTTTCATTTATTAATCCGATCACATGAAATAAAGGTAGAAAAACAGTAAACAGCCTGAATGCCAGTTGCACGAAAATCCAATTACCACTGTAAAATTACATCAGATTCGTCCAATGATTCTCGTTACACTGGTAAGTGATGTCAAAAATTTACGGCGGTAAAATTTAACTGGATTTTCATGCAACTGGCCGTTTAACTTCTTTCCTCCAAACTTCATAGATTTTTAATAAAGTAACTTAATTTTTCAAAGAAAATCATTTTTCGACTTTTTCTATAAATGTGTAACTCCTTTCTTGTTTTCAATTAGTTTTTAAACGAACAAGTTATTAAATCAAATAAAATAACTTTGAAATGAACAGCTGAATTGTACGATAGCTAAACATCAGATAAGTTTATCATGGTTTGCTGCGTTATAACAGTACATGTCTAGTGTATGGGCACCTAGCATGTCAGTTTTTCAATTTAAATTAAAGGATGGAATTTAATAGTCTACAAACGCCTCTATATCTAGATGATTCATGGAAGAATACAGAATTAAGATTCAATTGATGTTTTAAAACTTGGTCTTTTTACAAACAATCAATTGATAATAATTAATAATGACATTCGAGTATTGACTGGATCAGTTTTGCCACTGATAAAATAAAAATTATCATCTAAAAGTCATAATCTACTAAAACTAGTTTCTAGAAGTAGAGCTGAAATACTGCTTGTCAAATTATCACTGCAATACTAGTTTGAGGCAAAGAGTATGTCTACTCACTAGTCAACACTAGTTTAAGAAAAATAAATAAATTTTAAAAAAATATGAAAATTTAATTAAGAAACGATAATAACAAAAAATATAGAAATTGATTTTTTTGCTGCGAATGACGCCCACATAAGTGTTTCACTTGTGCGTGGGTAATGAGGTGAAAAGAAAAGGTGAGAAATGTGCCAGCCAGACGGAACGGGAATTGAACCCGAGACCGATGAAGTGATAGCAGACAGAAGGCGTGACGCTCCAGCCAACTGAGCTACACCGGCTCGCCAATTTGCCACTTTTTATTTGAATAATAAAAAAATATTGACTTTATTCATAAGAGTGTGAACTGTAAATGAGGCCCAACACTCACAATTGGTCGATTGCACGGAAGCAAATTAAATTTAACTGCTCTAAAAAGGCCTCATTTTACGGAAACAATACAACAAAATGTCTATCGATCTCGACGTCATGTTTGAAGTCAGTTAAATTTAATCGAGAACGAATGTCTTGAATTTGTAACTAAGAGAACATAATAACACAATAATAATGTTAATGATAGAAAAAAGGAGCATTACAATTTATCAATGTTTACTGAGATGAAGGATAACTGACCTGGCTCCACAGTGACAACCATTCCTGGTTTCAATTTTATGTTTCTTTTTATGGTGGCAGTGTCATGTATATCCATGCCAAGGTAATGACCAACATGATGAGGGCAAAATTCGAAAGCAATCTGGAAAACACACTTCACAAATTCTTATAGTATAGTGAAGAAAGGACACAGTGAAAATAATTGAAAAGATTTGATATGACCATAGAAGAAAGAAGTAACCAAATGACCATATGAAATGACCATAACGAAAGAAATCTTCTTTAATACCCAAGTGTAACATAATGAAAGATAACTTCTTTGATAAACTTGGATCATAATGAAAAAGCGTATCACAATAAAAGAAGCACATCACAAAAAGAAATTGAATAGATTGATATGATCAAGAAAGATGTTTATCACAATGTATGAAAACATTTTTATGTAGTCCAATATAGTTGAATATTAATCGCAACATATTGAAAATTAAGATATCATAGACCTACAGATTTGTTCAATTCATGATCAAGTTGATTAAAAGTACCTACTTAAAAGCTTTATTCCCACTTTGCTGAGTGATACCTTATTCTATTCTACATTTTCTGTCACCCACAAGATCGCTAAGACCGATCTTAGGCACAGGCTTCATTATTAGTCTAAGACCATTAACCAAAGAATTAATAAATTATCTAATTCATGTGGAACGAGGCCATCACATGCAGTGGTGAGCGCCGCTCATTTGAATTTTCTAAAATTCATTGTTTTAAATAGTTGTTATTTTGATTATCAGCAGCTTACAGTAGCTCAGTCATACCCATGAAATCCTACTGATTACTGGTCACGTACTACTTTCAGCTTCTAAGCTCTCTCAGCTGTCTGTGGGGGATTTTACAAACTAACTGAAGTTTAGTGCATTTTTATGCCACAGGAGACTATTCCAAGTTTTCAGCAAATTTCTCTCATTCAAAATCATTAATTTTCAAAAACAAATTGCCTGCAAAAATTCGATTTCTCATATTTGTTTTGGCGCAAACCTCTAGAGAATCGGTCCACTCAAACTTCTCCACGAACTTTCCAAATTCGGGCACGAAACTCTTTTCATATATAAGATAAGAAACGAATTCTGCATAGATAATAACAATCATTTTTGGTTAATGTCCAAAAATACCGGAAGTATCTTAATGTAAAAATAATAGTTTTTTTCATGCCCTTCCCGTATTTCAGAGGACACATTGAGCCGTCGGTCCCAGCAGCCAGATAGGAATTCCTTGAATTCATCTCTCATCATCACCCTTCCTATTACGGACAGGCCTAGAAAGGATGGGCAGCACCCTCACAAAAAGATTTTCAGCGTGATTTTTCAAGAGATGATTATAAAATTACAAAGAAAAACAACATAAATACACTAATGATGCGGATAAGTAAAGCGTTTGAGAACTTTATTAATTGAAAGGAGTATTTTATGCAGTATTAACTGGGATTATCAAACTATAATTACCTTGGCAAGGTTCCCATCTGGGAGTGTAGATGAAAATACACCAGCTTCTTTCAATTTTTTCCCAAGAGATCGGCTCATAAATTGGAACAAACTATCAAGCGAAGGCATGTCTCGGCACAAATCGATCACTTCCAGTTGAATTTCAAGAACAATCTCGTAGAGTACTCTTTGAGCATCGGTGAATTTCCCACTAACTGGCCACGTCCTTGTTATATCACTGGCATATCCGTGGTATTCACAACCTGTAAAACATTTAATAGAATTTTGTGAGTATCATTGATTTGTATTAGTTTAGATTTTTCAGCGTTATTACTAGATTTTTGTTCAATCTATTTCAACGTGTGATAAATTGAGTTTGGTGGTGACCTGCATTTGGTAATTTGTAAGACCAACTCTGAACACAAATAAATCGTGGTTGATAATTTTCATTCATGTGATGGGATTCTGAGTCATGGTTAATTTGTAATAATTATTATATTACAGAGTTTCTGGTAAGCAAACAGGAACCTGGACAGATCCTAGAAAAGAATCCTGAGAAAAGGATTAGATATTGAAAATCACTGTAAAACGCAATATAACGCAATCTCACGTCGAGAGATTGGAATGCCACCCATACCCTGTGGTCGAGTTTTGTGTGCTGTGCAGCAAATAACGCATGCGGTGCAGCATTAGTTTTTCCGCCTAATTTTAATAGGATGCGTGAAGCGCAAGTCGAAAAGCATGACGAAACGAAAATCTACGAAGTGTGGACATAGCTATTGGGCATAGCTCAAGCACGCTAGCCACATGGCGTCCATTCATCTACTGTACTGTGGACTGGCTCAAATATATATATTTATAAATAAATATTTGAAGTTCATATATCATATCACAAGATTCACTATTTGAATATTAACACTGATACAAATACAAACTAGAAAAACGTTTAGAAACTTACATAATGGTGGAAATATTTCAGAGGAAATATTATACTAGACATTTCACTAGTAATTAGTTTGTTTTTCTATCAGTGTTAATATATAAATATTTGTATATGATCAAATATTTGAAGTTTAGCAGGGCTAAACACGACTGTGTGGAATGTCCCTTGAGCTGCGTAAAACCGGGGTTTCACTGTTTTGTATTTAAATTGATTGTTCATAAAGATCACCTGAATCGACGAGAACAAGTTCTCCATGCTTCAACACCTGTGTGTTCTTGATGTAGTGTATGATGGTGGCGTTGTTTCCAGTGGCGACAACTGGCGGATAGGCGAGGAACTCGGCGCCCCGCATCCGGTTCTCATAGTCGAGAGTGGCGAACAGCTGGTGCTCGGTTAAACCGGGCCGGGTGACGGCCATTGCCCCCGCAATCGCCTCCGACGAGATCTGACAGGCGCGCCTCATCAAGCTCTGTTCGGCCGGAGATTTGATCAGTCGCATCTGGTGGATGTGCGGCCGCGGCGACTCGCACTTTGACAAAACGGGCACACCATGGTCAGAACAGCCTTGCAATTGACAGCACAGGTAGACTTGCATAGCAAATTGACAGCCCGATTAGCAGGAAGACTTGCATAGTGAATCAAAATCAACATTAGGGAAGTCATGCTTAGTGTAATTGTCAACATGATTGGGAAATACTTGTATAGACAAGCGGCCAAAATCACATGAGTAATTTTACAATAATTCAAAAATAAAACCGCTTTTATTGATTAAAATGACAGCAAGATAAGGGAATTCTTGCATAGTGAATTGCTAACAAGATTGAAAAAGACTTGCATAGAGATACTGCCGAATACGGATGTAATGTGAAATATTAAGAAAGTAGCCTAGGCACAAGAATAATATTTATTACTCTATAATAGAGTGTGAGTTTAAACAACATAATAAAAAAACTACACAGACATCAAGTATTATTAAGATGTAGCTTAATAAATATTAATTTAATGTTAAGATGATAACCCATGTACTAGAATAATATTTATTACTCTAGAGTGTGAGTGTAAAGTGCAAAGGTAAGTGATTTTACTTTCTAAACCCTTCAACGAATTTATCCAGTTGAATGCAACTACTGCCAGAATTGAAACAGAAATTTAAATTCTAGCATATCATTCATATTAGATTATCAAATTAAAAAACTCTGGTAGATTGATATCACTACAAAATTTGACGTATTTCTAACATTACTGTTCAGTGTTCACAATTGGTATAAACTAAATATCCAACATAATCCAGATTCAATTTTTAAAGGTTTCACAACGAGTAGTGATACTACTACAATACTATTCATATTAGAATCTTAATATTTGAGTGATAGGATTCTAATTACCTTAGGTTCATTCTCATCAGAGAATGGGCTCATAATACTAGAAACTTCCGGATGAATTTTATTGGAATGATCGAACCACAGCTTCGCATTTTTCTGTTCTTTCATTAGCATTTTGAGAAACGCTTTCAATTCACTGAATGGCAGAGCTTGATCGATTCCGAAAAATTCGGGGGCTCTCTCAACTCCTGAAATAACAATAATAAGAGTTTTTTAGAAATAATATTTTACACCGTCTTTGGTCGTTACAATAAATAATTATTTTGAAATGTAAACAAAATAGTAGAAAATTGATGGTTGGAAATACATAAATATATATAAATATTATAACAATAGTTCTGGATGATCATGAGGGCAAGTACCAGTTTCCAGCTCTGTGATAATTACTTACAAATCTAAATAATAAAAGTAGCCTACATATGTGAAAAATATTGCGTGGTACTTTTCATACTAGATTTTCCTAAGTTCATTATAATGATTTCATTATTCAGCAATATGAATCATATTTCTGGAAAGCAACATTTTTAGTTTCTATGATATCAAACCTCATCGACGGTTTATAATACAAAATACAAAATAATCAAATGGCATTTTTGAAGAAATAAAATGTATGAAACTCACATGTACTTCAACTTTTCAAGCTTCTATGATGAGATAGAACAAAGTTTGTAAACTGAACGATAAATTTTTCATCAGACTCCTTCCAAAACCTTGAATTGAACAACCAATTTGTAAGTTATCGAAACACTGGACATGCATATTAATAATTACTTCTTAATAACAGTGCATTCATTGTTTGTGGGTAACTAGTATAAGTCTTCTGTTCGAATCAATTATTTTATTGAGTGAAATTTGATTATGTACAAGTACAAACAAACATCTACCGAACATTCTTCACTATACGGGTAAAAACCTGTATAGAGAAACTTTGGATTAAAAATAAGATTTTGATTCTTATAAAAAAAATTGCTTGCCTGTTCTTGGTCCATCCCACAACTCTGAATGCGCATCCCGTTTCCTCACAAACATTGTTGAGATGAATTTTTCGGCACCCCGCCCTACCAAGACTACAGCGCTGTCCGGTTCTTGGCAGCCTGTTAGGTATAAAAAGTCACTGTTCTGACGAAAAACGTACGGTATCTTCTCAGTCATATAAACATCTGTAGAAGAAGGTATAACGACGACGTGATTGAGGCCGGGAGCAGACGATCCGGTCAATTTCTTCATTAACACATGTCGACGTTCTTGGAACTCGTCCTTTGTTATCCCTGGAACAAGCTAACACAACAGAACGATTAAATAAATTACAAATCACTGTTTCATTCTAGATTTCAAAATCTGATTATCACCTATAATTTAATTATTAGGCTACCTATCATCCAAGATAATTCCAAGTGAAATTTACAACAATTCATCTGATTCAGGAAAATACAACAGAACAGTAAATTATTGGTTGGGAAATTCCAGTAACTATAAACATTTTTGATGCTGTTCTAATGAGTTTGAGGGAGAATTTCTTTCCAATTGAAAAATCTGAGGCCTATTCCATAAAATCTATAGTAGAACAGGTAGAAAGGTGAACTTCCAAGTTTACTGCATAGAGCTCCGCCGCACTCCGTGCTATTCATGTATAATGTGTCAAGAGCTTATCAGCAGCAGAAAAATTGAGTTAGGTTGGGTTATTTTAATTATTAGATATCCTTAGTACTCATGATCATCTACATTCTGATATTCTTTACCACCATAAAAATTTAAAAATTACAAGTAAACCAGTAAAAAGGCGGACACTAAACATCACAGCATACTACACAATGAACGAACTAATTAAGTGTAGTGTGCGACTGCAATTTCCTGTTTTTTAAGAGCTTGATGAATCTTGTTGAATGAAACAGATCCCAAATGATTAAACTGAAGAGAAATTTGTTGTCCAGTTTGCCAAGTAATTAAGTATGTGATACCAAGTTTTTTAATTTAATGTAAATAAAGTACTGATGGAATTTCTTTGAATCAAGAAGGAGAACCATCCGAACAGTAAAAGTGGATAGTTATTCTTGAAACCAAAATTAGAGATTAAGAACAAAATTATTCAACTAAAATTGACTACACAAATATCGCCTCAAAATTATCACCTCATTTTCAGCCATAAGGTGTGGATGAGTGCCGCTAGTGGGTTGTCCATATAACTCTTGGGGTTCATAGTTTTGGCTGGAAGAACGTTGAGATGCGGTTTCTCCGCCTGTAGGATGGCTAATACTAGAGCTGCAAAAGCTGCAGGAAATTCTCAAGCCTGAAATGGAAAGATTCAAGTTAAAAGATGTTGAAAAGTTTTTAAAATATATTTCTCAATTTCTTAACTTGACCAATGTGAAGTTTTAATTTTAGATGGAAGGTTGTTCAGAGTTTGTCAAAGAAAAAAAAACAAGACAATAATATTTAAATAAGTTATGAGCTTTTGATGTTTTTTTTTTAATCATGTGCATAATTATAAGAAAAACAGTTTCTTTAAGCGTACATTTTTGCAGCGAATTCAAGTTTATAAATGATTTATAAACGTCTTTTAGCCATTTGTAAAATTCTACATCAACAGAAAGCGGCAGAATTTTGAACACTTTTAGATACAATAAATGCAATAGGTACTTATTATAATACAATAGGAATCAACTTATTTTAGATTTAGTTTTAATCTGAAAACATTATACATAGGTACATGTTATGTGTATTGTATGATAAACTTACGTGAACTAATAAATTGAAATTGTAAAAAAAGTAATGTCAATGATTTAAATTATGACTCACTCGAGCGAATTGAAGAGCTGTAGATGAATCTGGATAAATTGAACATCATTTAAAAAATGAATAGACTCTACCTACTAGAAAACAAACAAAACTAATCCAATCAACACAGGCAAATTCACATGTTCACCTAAGTTACAATTTTACAGAAAATCAAATCTCATAGTTGTAAGCTTGGAGATGATTTATAACGTATAGCTGTATCATAAACCATCTCCAAACTAGAATAAACAAATTTAGAAGTAGTTATTCTATAAATTTCATGGGTTAGAATATTATCTATTTTCTTCAGTCACCACTTATCATTTGCCAATTGCCACTTAACAATTTGCAGCCGACGCTAAACTGCAGCTGGAACCCTGAAATCAAACTCAGCTCAGCTGTTGCTGAAGAATTTGGAGGTACCAACATTTTTTTTCTATTCCTTTCATTAAAAAATATAACTCTTGATTTCTCACTTGAAAATAAATTTTAATCCTGGTAAAACCTAAATTCGTTATCTTTATTAATCCCCATATTAAATTCTCTTCATTCTGGTTCGAAATCACGAACTTGAATTAAAATGACGTAACGAGAAACGTCAGTCTACTCTTTCGGCAGTTGTAAGCTGAAAAGTATTTGAAAATTGAAGGAATTCTATGATTTTTTAAGGTTTTGGTAATATTTTTGTATGTAAATACACATTGGTTACTCATTGTCATTGAATTCCAACTTTCCAAAGTCTTGGAAAGCGTCCGTGAGTTGTCTGCCGCTTTCTGAAATAAAATTGTAAATTTTAATATTTCTTGATAATGTTGGTAGCTTTGGGCAGGCCAACCTATGTTTATTTTATTGCTGTCTGTGACTCGGTTTTGCTTCAATATTATAGATTGTGTATTTAATTCGGTGAAATTTCTAAATAATATATTTAATTTTAATAAATGTCATTAAATCATTTGTCAATTTAGATTACGTTTGTGACCATCAACGGTGTATGTTTTTGTGATAATTAAAGAATAAGCAGCTTAGTTAATACAAACCTCTGAAGCGTACATCAAATGAAACATGATTGATTATAATTTTTTTATTTCCAAAATGGGAGCCGAAATCGATCCAAGTGAAATTTTATTATGGGAAGCAAGTTAGAATGTCTTTCTACGTTTCTAGAATCTTTTCTACGTGTTTTATTAGTCTCTTGTACTTTTTTTAGTGGTTGTTTTAGAGATTTTAGTTTATAATAAGTTGTCTGAGTCATGGATTTCCATTTTGTCGATTGTGAACAGGTGAGTTCATTGTATTATCTTATTCATTTCATATTTGTTTGATGTATGGAACTCTTAAGGCATAATTTTTGTTACTTCATAAGTGTGAGTGATGAAATATTTGAAAATTCTTACACTATCAAAATATTTTTATTATTGAGCCGAATAATTATAATTAGGTGATTAGAAATGAACCCATTGCGATTTGATCATTATCGTATTATAATAAATTGCCATTACATGACTAAATTGAAGTAAAATAATTGAAAATTTAAATTTATGTAACTTATTTTATTTAATGTGAATATTCTTCAGCAATTTCTTATCTCAGTAAGTTATGGTAAAGCTTATTTCATGTTGTCATTATATAACTTTTTTTTGTCTTATGTATCTAATTTTATTGATGATGAGCTGATATCCTAAATGGATAGTTCAGTTATGTTTTTTTTTCTAATTTATGATATGGTAACTTCCATTTCATAAATAAGTCCATTGAATTTAAATACTGTAATTTTTAATCCCATACGACATAGCTTAGAATATTCTCAACTCCTAGACCTATTTCTACAAATTAATTTTTTTTAAATATATACCGTAGTTCGTAGCCTTTTTTTTAACTAAGAAGGCACATTTCAACTTAAATATTATTATTTTTTATTTCATTCAAATAATGATTGATTCTATAGAAAATTGCCTGGACAAATTTCTAGCTTTAATAAGATGCATTGCATGTAAAAATTTGAATTAGGCCTAAGCTGTTAATTATGCTATAATCTATATACACTATTGAAAAAAATTCTTATTATTTAAATAAATTACTATGTACTTGTGATAATTAAAACAAAATACCGTTACACTTGAACTAATCAAAATAATCATTACCTAGATACACACAAGTTTTAAAATGAATATTTGACTGTTAAATGCTGAAAAACTAAGCGCTATAGTAAGGAAATTATGTAGAAAGTAACAGAAAATAATGTAGGCCTATTGTCCTGGATGTAATAAATCCATGGTCGGATCCAGCCGGTTGTAAAAGGGCTAAAGGGGTGTACCGGGGGTTCTGGGGGTATGGAATAACCCCCAGGGGGCCGGTTATTTTTAATGCTAGAAAGTGCCTAATTTAGGCTATTTTTAAAACCCTAGAATTATGTGAAAATATTATATAACTTGAAGCTAATGAATTAAAAATATTTCTTGAACATAGCATAAAAACTATTTCAATTAAATTCAATTGAAAATAGCTTAGATTAGGAATGTGGTTTGTTTGATACAAATACATGTAACCTACAATGTAACATTTTTGAAAATCCTTAATGATATTGTTATGCGAATTCGAAACATATAGCCTAAATGAAATGTAATAGCTATAATTAAACTGGAAAAATTTATATAGTTTTAATTGCAATAATAATATCTCGATTTAATATCATTTTAAGTGCGAAATGCACTAGACTGGCGTATTGGCAAGCTATTTACATTCTTATACTCCCGCTTTGCGCTTGTGCTTCGCACCCCCCCCCCCTCCTATATTAGATGATATTATGTTGTAGAAATTTTAGATGGTTGGAAAACTTTTTTTTAATATTGAAAAATGTCATTGACACTGGAAATATTGGCATTTTTTGACATATAGGCCTACTTCCCTACCTTATCAATGGTATAAGACTTATGCTATAAGTAATTAATTAATCTTGACTCAAGTGGATATCCTCCAAATAATTATTATTCTCTCAATTTTAATAGTGGAGTAAAGGAAACATTTAAAAAAGTTAAATATACAGTTAAAAAGACTGTTGTTTCAAACCGGTCACCCATCCAAATACTGGCAATTATTTCAAACCTCGCTTAACCTCGTTTTTTCATCGCTTTAAAACAGACCTCAATTATGACCCTATTAAAAATATCAGCATTTAGACTACTTTAAAGTGATAATTAATAAACTTGAAATCGTTCATAATCAGAGCTTAGGCCCTATACAGAGAGTTACAAAAAATAATTTTTGCCTCGTTTCTTCCATCTCACTCTGTAACTATCAATCCTACACAAAATGTAAAAATTAACGAAAAAAATTATCTCAAAAAACGCAACAAAATTGCATTTGAAATTTTACAAATATCTCAAAGAATATAAAGTTCACTTTTTTCACCCCCCACCCCCCTCCACTCCCCAAAATTTCCCAAAAATAAAAACAACAATGCAAACCTGTAGAGAATGACTTCCTCTCCCATTTTAAGCAATAATAAAATTGATATTTCACAAAAAATGATGGGTTTTTTCGCGGTTTAAAAAAAAGGAGGAATTTTTCGAAATGTCAGATTTCCCCAACGGTTTCAGCCAAAATCGAAACAGTCCCCCACCCCCAACCTCCTACTAGTTCCCATCACCAAAATCTCCAATGGACTCTCTAGGTATGCTTACAGTTGTAAAGTATAATATGAGATTTAGGTGTATATTCTTTTTCCACGACTGAGATGCACAAGTTGCTCTCTATATTATTTATTCCTTACTTAGAAAAGTTAAATTTAGTCTTTGAATCAAAAATGAAAAATTACCTAAAGCTAAAGGTGGGCTGCAGCCCCTACAGCCCCCACTGGATCCGCCCATAAATAAATCTAGACATAAAAATTAAAATTATGAGTACAACTGCAGAAGTAACTTGTAAAATTCATTTTTCTATGTTATAGCGTGGTAAAGTAGTAAATTTCACCTTGCATGAAATAACGTGGTGGATTCCATTTTATGTTGTATGTGGTAGTCCTGACATGTTAAATCCAAGTTATCGACCATGGCAATTCTTTTCAGATCATTGCCAAAAAAATGACAGTATTTTCTATTGTTCAAGTTTGACCAATTTTGATCGTGAAGCATCAATTTTTCATAAAATTCTATTTACAGTATTACCATTTTGAGACTCAATTGAATTATTAGGCCTGTCTACTATCTAAGACCAAAATGTTTCTTACAGGTTCAACGGTTTGCGAGATTTAGAATTTCATCAAATTTTACATCACTGCTAGTAGGCCTACATTTCAGCGATTTGCTATGATTACCGCGAGAAATCACTTGAAATGTGCTAGCATTTATGAACTTAGAAGAGCTATACCGGTATCTAGCACTCTTGAAAGTCTAAAATTTAAAAGCAAGGGTTAGAGGCTGGAGTAAAAAATTATGTTAGAGGGAGATCTATCTGTATATAAAAGCAAAATCACTCATTAATCGATTTATCTATCCTCTCATTCATCAACAGAACTAGAACTGAACCAAATCTTTCAAATTTTGCAGACATGTTCAGATGGCCCTCTATACGCGCACTACAAACGGATTTACAAACATCCAAAGAAACGTTCAAAATCTGTGATTCCTAGCTTTTTCGTAAAAGAATCGACAAATCTATATTAATAAAAGAGAGTTGTGTCTGTACGCTCGCTTATAACTCGAGAACGGCTGAACCGATTTAGATGATTTTGGATTAGTTTGAATCGTTACAGCACTGGTTAACATAATATGTATTAAGATATAAGAAAATCCCTTGAGGAGTTCATTCTACAGGACTTTGAAATTATCAATGTATCCTTATGGAGTAGTAATTTTTGAACTAAACGCCAGGTTTTCAGCTGTGAATTACTTTCAATGATAACAAACAGATGTTCTTTATACCATTATGAAATGGGAAAGGTGCCAGTGAAGTAATTTGAATAAGAACATGTGTTGAAAGTATGATCAAGGATGATAAAAACATAGAGATACTACAATCCATCAAAAATGTATCCCAAATTTTCTGTCAGTAACCTCATTTAAATTTACATCTATCAAATAGGCCTAAACTTATTCCCTTTTTCGGGTTCAATGTCTAAGTTAACATGAGGGGGGGACATTTGGGGGAGGGGAAGAGGGGTAGACATGAATGAGGGGCATTTGGGGGTGAAATTTTTGGCGGGAGGGGGATGACATGAAGGGGGAAGAAGAGGGGGGCGATACGAAGTTCATGGGTCAGCTAGTAGTTTTAAAAAAAACTAAATAATTTCAATTATTAAATACTACATATATAAGCATAGAGACTAACCCAAAGGGATGGATTATCTCTTATAAAAAGATACTCCTCTCATAATTTTTTAATAATTTCCTTCAAATAATACACCTAAAATACACCTAACACCTGGAAACGAGAGAGAGTGAGGGAGTGGGAGACTAATTTTTATGATGGACCAATAAGAAGAGTGCACATCATAATCTAGAGTAGAATATTTACATTAAAATACCTGTAGCCTATATTTAATTCAACACAACTGATGAATAAGGTAGTAATCCCATTAGGGTTCGTCTGTTATCATCACCCTTCCCATTACCCACCCATTTCCCATTATTCATGTGGGCATCACTTGATAAAAATCCAATACATTGATATTGATGACTTTTATCCCAAGTACCCAAGTTGATTTTAAACACATTCATCCAGACAGAATGGCATGCGCTGTGAGAGATTATGTTGAAGATAGTAATCGTAACAATGGATTATATTACTCAGAAAATCAGAGTTTTATATTTGAACCTGGAGTTTTTAATTTTAACTTTTTAAAACTTTCAGACTTTGAGAGTGGGCAAAGCAGCCGACCTCAACAGCCATTACCAGGATCCATTGTATACCATTCCAACAGTTAAGACTGAGCCGGTAATTATCGAACAATTATTTATGTCATAATTAGAGATATTTCAAAGGTAGATCCTTATATATTTGGTGGTCGTGCAATCTTCTATCGTTACATAGTCTATAATATGAAATTTTGAATTATTTCTATAATTAGCATTAAACTTTCTATTCATTGACAAAGATATGGTTAACAAGACGTTCAAAAAACTTCAAAGTTGAAAACATTGTAGTCACGATTTTGGTGATTGTTTAATTTTCATAAAAACGTCTGAAGAGTATTGCAATTATATATATGTATATGAATAAGTTATTCCATAATTTAAATCTCATATCATTTCATCAGTTGAAATAAAAACATCTAATCCAGTGTTCATACGACCAATTAAAATAATATTTTGTGTACCATACTTATTATTTATGTATTCAATATTCTAGATATGTATGATTCTAGAGTATGTATTGTGTGAGGATTATACTATCCAATTAGAATAAGTTTCTGATTAAAAATTGATCTGATTGATCAATCATTGAATAATACAGTATTACAAAGTTTTCCAAACGCGACATTTGTATGAAATTCATCTTGAATTGCATGATTGAATTGATATTTCATTTTATTCTTATGTTTTTAAATGAAACTTTTATAGGCTAAATTAATCGTTCAACTTATGCTCATACCTGATTGGAAAGTTACATATAACTTACTCAATTTATAATAGTATTAGAAATATAGCCTACTATTTATATATCATATTTCATTTCACTGAAAGTTGTATTGAGAATTTACTTTGGAATTTTTGTTTTATTCCAATTATTACTGTAAAATACTTTTCATTGATTTGAAGATATTTTATGAAATCCCGGTATTCAGAGGAACTAATATTTCTTGGTACTAAATAGAATAAAATTGAACTTTACAAAGCGAATTATATTTGCTTGTGGGTGTGTTTTAGTATTTGAATAGATTTTATTGTTACTTGAATTTTGCTAAAAAAATATTATCCGCAATGTCATCAGTTATTTGCATTCATATTGCTCATTCAACAATGACCCACTTTAAAGACAATAATATAATTCTTTAACAATTTACAGTAATTTCAATTGTCAATAAGAAAGACGTAAGTTAAATACATTTTTAATTGTGAAATACGAAATTGTACTCATTCTACTAGTAAGTAAAATCTGTATACATTTTCTAACTATATTTTTTTATATTTGAATATTTCTAACTTTTTTGTAAAACGTGTCATCTTTGGAGAGGAGTTAGCTGGATGATTTATTTTCATTCCTTTTCTGCTATTGTGTATTTAATTATTTTACTTATTTGTATTTTTTATTTATTTCATCCCATTATAAAGATCTATTGTTCAAATTTGAAGAACAATATTCATTATTTTTATTGCACTACATGTACATTTACATTCAAAAGAACTTCTCAACCATTGATTCTAATTTAAAACACATAGTCTGTACATATTCATTATTCAACATTTATAGTCTAAATATATTTTTTTAATTTTGTGTTATTCTGTTTCATCTTTTATAGGGCTTAGAACATATGGATCCAAACAACCACTACAACCATAACCCCGCTTACATGGATTACGGCTCAAAAAGAATTAAAATAGAGGATGAAGGAGAGGTATGTTTTTTAAATTTATATTAATAATTTTTTTTAGTGAAGATACTTTTACTGGTCAAGTTTGAACAAAATGCTAGAACGTCCATTATCTAGAAATGCTTGGAATACAAATATTTTTGTATTTAAAAAATGTATTTTCAGTACTTCTGTGGAATATGAGTATACTCGTATTTGCGTATATTTATTTATAGTTGTGTATATCTAAATTTTATATATCTTGTGTATCATTAGCTTACAATACAGTAAAATAAAAAATTCAAGATTCAACATTTTTTTATTGCTATCAAAATATATTGCAATTATAATTTTATATGTAGACATAAATGCAAACGCAAAAATGAAATCAACTTTAATTACTGTAAACTCTGCCAAGTGTTGGTTATTAACTGTTGTTCACTGTACTGTTTATTACATTAATCTTGCTTCTCGGAGTCGCGAAATTTGTGATACTGTACTCGTAATTCAATAACAGTATACAAAACACAAAGCTCCATCTAAATAAATACTATCGAATGAATCGACAGATGTTGAATGTAAATGAAACAAAACAATTTTTATCTTTCAACACTTGTAAAAATAATTCCAAGACATGAAAACACTTTATATTATAATTGATACATTTTTAGCAGCAATATTCAGCTTCTTGGATCCATTATAGTATAATCTATATTTTAGTTCGTCGGATTAGGATTACTAAACAATTTTTTTCTTTTTACGATTTTAATAAAGGCTGAAGAAATGATAATCAAGACTGAGCCAGATGCCTATGATGATGATTATGGGAACGGCGAATACCATGGAATTCCCTGTGAAACTCAAATCAGAGAGGTAAGTAAACTCGGAAAAATCATTATCATTATTATTTCCCTTCATTATTACTAAATTTTGTACTGCGGGAAACATCCGCAAGTATAATACTTGAAATCTATTTCATAAAACTTATTATTATTATTTACAATACAATTACAAAAGCAGCCGAATACTGTACTGCATATAAATAACTTTTATTATTATGACTATGAGAGAATTTTGTTACTGATTATTTTAGATAGAAGACTTGTAACTTGCACGAAACAGGTTCACATACTCAATATCTCAGATATTGAAAATATCAACTTGAAAACTATTTGGAAAATGATAAAATGGGAATAGTAGGTGAAACATGATTTATTAATATAAGTATTAATTCTCGAATCTTGTCTAATACTCAAAAATTTATTACGGATTACGGTATTCTGTCTTGAAAAATGCATTTTGATTACAAAGAAGACATTGGCTTTTGCAAAACAGAAGCTCTTCAGGAACTATTTTTTGCTTTGTAAATCATAGGTTTAACCTTGATTTAGTTTGATACATGTCTATTCAAATCTAGTCAATTTTAATTTTTAACTCAACATAATTTTTAATTTCATTCATTTCTGTAATGTAATTTTTCTAGAAGTACATCTCGTTTTCAGTACAGTACAACTGTGAAAATTTATTTGTTCTGTTAAACCAAGGATAGGCCTATTGTTATAAAGTTGTGAAATTAGTAAATTTATTTCTATGTAATTTTTCTAGAAGTACATCTAGTTTTCAGTACAGTGCAACTGTGAAAATTTATTTGTTCTGTTTAACTATTGTTTATAAAGTTGTGAAACTAATAAATTTATTTCTCCTGCAATAAAAACTACAGTATAATTGAATATGACTCAATTTTCTCACAGGTGGAATGCCAGTCATTCCCAGACTATAAGCGAGACATGCAAAAGCAGCCGGACAACAGTCACAACATGAACTCCACCGAAATAGTAGTATCTCTGAATCCAGCCGAACACTACCCATCAGGGCTCTATCACCAGGGCCAGGGCGGCAGTAAGCACGAAGCCAATCCGTTCATGAATGGTGGCTGGAATGATGGCTTTCATGAGCGGAGCAAATTCGCCGTAAACCAGCCCCGCATTGGCAACGCTACCAGGAAACGCTACAAATGTCGACTTTGCTTCAAAAGCTTCACTACAATCTGGTACCTCAAAGTGCACATGGACAGTCACAAAGGCAAGGAGTACTCGTGCAACATTTGCAACAAAACCTTCACTTCCCAACTGTCCTACACAGTGCATCAGAACATTCATCAAGGTAAGGAGTTCTCCTGCGACAAATGCAACAAAACGTTCACCACTCGAGCCGGCTGGAAAATTCATATGGATATTCACGAAGGTAAGACCTATCCATGTACTGTCTGTAATAAAACCTTGACTACTAAGAATGGCTTGAAACTACATATGAATATCCATATGGGCAAACAGTTCACCTGTCAACTGTGTAACAAGAGTTTTGCCACCAAGTGGTATTTCAGAGATCACATGCGGTGTCATCAAGGTATAATGTACACCTGTAATCTATGTGGCAAAGGGTTCACGACACGTATGAGTTTGAAATTGCACATGGACATTCACGAAGGCAAACAATACACATGTGAAGTGTGCAACAAGTCGTTCTCAGCAAAGAGCACCCTGAAAATGCATATGAACTGTCACAGCGGCGAAATGCATACCTGCACTTACTGCAACAAGAGCTTCACTACCAAATCCTACCTGAAAGTGCATCAAGAAGGCAGCGAAGAGACAAACATCACTTGCTACTTTTGTAGTGAGTCGTTCACAAGGAAATGCGTGTTCAAAGCACATCTTGAGAGACATATGGGCGAGCAGTTGACTTGCAAAATATGCAATAAAAGCTTCACTACAAAAGCTGGTCTAAAATTGCATATTGACATGCATGAGGGCAAGAACTACCCCTGCGAACTTTGTGAACGCAGTTTCTCGTCAAAGGCCGGTTTAAAGTTCCATATGGACATGCATGAAGGCAAAGAGTACCCATGTGAGCTATGCAACAAAACCTTCACCACCAAGTGGTACCTGACTGCTCACCTTCACAGTCATGAGGGCAATCAGCCGATCTGCACCTTGTGCAATAAAACATTCACCACCAACTACAGCCTCAAACTCCACATGGAAATGCATGCAGGAAAGGTGTTGAGGTGTGAACAGTGTGACAAGAATTTCACCACTAAGACAGGCTTGAAATTGCATATGGAAGCACATGAAGGTAAACGATATCCGTGTGTCGTTTGCAATAAAACGTTCACGGCTAGAAGTTCTCTGAAAATTCATTTGAACATGCATACAGGTGAGTCGTTTGCATGCGAATTTTGTATGAAACGTTTCTCCACAAAAGCCTATTTGAAAATCCACCAGGATGCCAGTGAGCAGAAGTTTTTCTCGTGCTACTTTTGCAACGAGACATTCAACAGAAAGTGTTCGTTCCGAGTGCACCTGGAGAGCCACGGTGGCGATCAGCTGACCTGCAAGATTTGCGAAAAGGTGTTCACCACCAAGGTCGGTCTGAAACTGCACATCGATGCTCACGAAGGCAAGGAGTACTCGTGCACCATTTGCAACAAGAGTTTTGCCTCGAAATGGTACCTGAATGTGCACATGGATAGTCACGACGGAAAGCAGCCGACGTGCGAGATCTGCAAGCGCACATTCACCACCAACTACAGTCTCAAAATGCACATGGACAGTCACGAGGGCAAAGGCTACTACTGTGAAATCTGCGACAAGAATTTCACCACCAAAACCGGGCTCAAGCTGCACATGGACAGTCATGAAGGCAAGCGCTACCCTTGTGAGTTCTGTGAAAAGTCGTTCACTGCAAAAAGCTCTTTGAAAATTCACATCAATGGCCATTCAGGCGAACAGTACACTTGTGATTTTTGTCTGAAGAGTTTCACAACCAAATCCTACCTGAAAATACATCAGAGCAACAATCAGGAGGAGAAGCATTTCACGTGTGAACTGTGCGATGCGACATTCACGCGTAAATGCGCGATGCGTGTGCATTCCGAAACGCACGATGGCGATCAGCTGAGTTGCAAGGTGTGTGACAAACGCTTCACCACCAAAGTCGGTCTCAAACTGCATCTCGACATACACGAGGGCAAACAGTACACCTGCGACCTTTGCGACAAATCCTTCTCAACCAAGTGGTACTTCAAGGCCCACTTAAGTAGTCATGATGGCAACCAAATAGCCTGCGAAGTTTGCAATGAGAATTTCACCAATAAAGCCGATTTGAAAGCTCATTTAGAAATTCACGGCGGCGATAAGAATATTTGCGAATTTTGTAATCGGAGTTTCTCATCGAAAGGCTACTTGCGAATGCACCAAGATGTCAATGAAGAGAAGCCCATCTGCTGTTCCATTTGCGAGGACAAGTTCACTTCTCGGTGTGCTTACAAAATGCATCAAGAAGGTCATGCAGAGAAGAACGAGATTAAATGTGACATCTGCCAAAAATCGTTCAATACTGAATCGTATCTGAAGTTGCACATGAAGTTCCACAAGCGTAGGCGGCACACTTGCAGTGTATGCCAGAAGAGTTTCATCAAGAAGCGTCATCTAGAGTCACACATGAACTCTCACAATAAGGTTGTTGAAGAAGAGAAAACCCATCCTTGCACTTCTTGTGATAAATCATTTGCAGATGAGAACAAATTGCGATTACATTCTTACAGTCACCATGATGAGAAGAAGATATACAAGTGCGAATTGTGTGATGAAAACTTTACTTCTCGCGAAGGCTTCAATCTGCATGTCTATGGACACGGTGATGATTATGTGTTTGAAAAGAATACCTGCGAGCATTGTAGTCGTAGTTTTACATCAACTTCAGCTCTGAAAATTCACCTGGACGCCAGTGACGATTCATCAACATTCACGTGCGAATTTTGTGATAAGGTATTTGAGAAGAAGTGTGCCTACAGAGCCCACATGGTCGACAACCATCAAGAAGAGAAGCTGACGTGCAAAATTTGTAACAAAGTTTGCAACTCAGCTTCGGCGCTCAAATTGCACATGGAGTATCACGAGAACAAAGAGCTGCCCTGTGAGTTGTGTGACAAGGTATTTCCAACTAACAATTCGTTGAAAATGCACATGTCAACGCACGACGCAGAAGAGAAGACGTGCGAGTTTTGTAATCGAACATTCACCACCAAGTCCTACAAAGCAACCCATCTGGAGAACAACGAAGAGAGCAATATCGATTGCGAGTACTGTTCGGAAAAGTTCACAAGGCGATGCGCTTACAAAGTGCATGTGGAAAGATGTCATGATGACGAGCAGCTCATTTGTAAGCAATGTAATAAAACGTTTGTAACTAAACACGGCCTGAGGCAGCATATGGACAACCACGAGGGTAAGCGGTACCCGTGTGCTCTCTGCGATAAGACGTTCTCGGCGAAAAGCTCCCTGAGGATGCATGTGGAAGGGCACACGGGCGAACAGCATACCTGCGAATTCTGTCAGAAAAGCTTCACCACAAAGTCGTACCTGAAAGTGCATCTGGAGGGGAATGAAGAGGAGAAGGAGCTGAGCTGCGACTATTGCGAGGAGACGTTCACAAAGAAGTGCGTGTATCGAGTGCACGTGGAGTCGCACAACGGAGACGACTTGAACTGCAAGCAGTGCAGCAAAACGTTCACTTCGAAGCTCGGTCTCAAACTGCACCTGGACATGCACAAAGGCAAACAGTATCCGTGCGACATCTGCAACAAGGTGTTCAACTCGAAGAACGGACTCAACTTTCACAAGGACACTCATTCGGGCAAGCAGTATGTCTGCGAGATTTGCAGCAAAACATTCCCCACCAATCGGCGTCTCAAGCAACACATGGACTCGCACATCACCAAACTGTCTAACTCGTGCGACGTATGCAATCAGATGTTTCCATCCAAGGCTAGTTTGAAGCTGCACATGGAAACTCATGAGGGAATTGAGAACAATTGTGACGAATCCAAGGACGAGGACATTGAAGAAGAAAGCATAAAAGAAGAGGATATTGAAGAAGAGTGCATAAAAGAAGACGATATTGAAGAGGAGTGTTTAAAAGAAGAGGATATTGAAGAGGATTGTGTAAGAGAAGAGGATATTGAAGAAGAATGCATAAAAGAAGAGATATCTTCAGAAGCATTCGAGTCGGAATTAGTTGAAGAGGATACTGATGATGTGGACATTAAGATGGAGGTGGAATCCAATTGCGACGATAATAATGAAAAGCTTGATTGTAACAAGGAGACCACAAAGTCTGACGGCGAAGACCATAAAAACAACTCTGACGCTAGCCATGAAAATCAAAACACCTGTGATTGTTGCGACAAGAAGTTCGAATCGGCCGAAGCGTTGAAATTGCACAAATCGAGTCACAGCTCGGAAAACGTGTGTCACATCTGTCAAAAGACGTTCAGCTCCAAGTTCTATTTGAAGGTGCATGTGAACAGTCACGAGAGTAATCTGTTCGCTTGTCACATCTGCAAGAAAGAGTTCATCACAAAAGAGTCGTTGGATGAGCATACAAAAGAGCATGCCAATATATGAAATAATCCTCATCACACAAATTAACTATGAAATATTCCTATTGGTGTTGAAATTCGAATCAATTATTACTGTTTAGATTGAAGTTAAGATATGTGACAAGATATCGCTCCATTTTGATAGAAATCAAAAGTGTGTCTAATATGTTACATTAGAAACTTCATTATTCCTAAATATTATATTGGGAACTATTATTAGAACCATTACATAGAACAATATGGATTATTGTATTAACTTACATGTATCACTCGTGTACGCTACATCACTCACTTAGTCTAGTTCAAGTCGATGTTACTCTATCAAAAGCATGATAAATTATTAGTATTCCCTTATTGATGTTGTCTGTTGAATTGGTTCTGTGTCGAGTTTAGAAGACTACATTGGGTAGAGTATTTTAAGATAGAATATATAACTTGGTATAATCAATAGATTTAGAATATTCCAATAGATATTGTAAATAATATAACATATAATATATGCATTCATTAAGAATTATTTTAGTGTTTGGGCAGTTGAATCAGTTGAAGAATCTGTTAATTATTTCGCAAACTTGTTATGAATGAACAAAATGATGATATTACAAAGTTGATATTACCTTTTTGGATATTAATTTTATGTTAATATTTGAATAAGTTCAGGAACTTATTTTCTACCTTTTCCTTGATAACATGTAACCAACCTTTTATCAATCATGCAAGTGTTATAACAATTTCATCGTTGATGTTGAAATTAATCATTATTGTCACGATGTATGGTGACGGGCTGAATTTTGAAATTACAATGTCAAATACTATTAGATGTAAATTTTCATCTAACAAAAAATGTAACTTCACGTCAGTATTTGACATCAGTGTTTAATTTGTATTTATTGAATTTAGTTTTTAGTTCTATGATTATTTCGATTATTTAAGACTGTTTAGTGTTTTAACCCTTGTGAGTGTCTAAGCATGGCAGATCCGTACAGAACATTTTCATGGATATTGTAAATTAATGTTCATACATTACAAAAGAAGGTGTGACCTTGCCACTACCAATAGTGCCTCTCCTCATCAAAACTCTTTTGAGTGTATTCAATGTATCGTTACAGTATAGTCTACACCCGTATTTACAACAATAAAATCAAAGTACAATTGAATTTTAAGCAGATGATAATAATAGTTATAGTTTCATTCAATTCAATGCAAACTCCTATTATTCCTATAATTTTTCACGTTTTGATTCAATTAATAGAATAGTATTCTGTTCCAGTTCAAGTTCTTTTATAATATTTACAATGACTACAGTTTTGAATTAGTGAGTATAATATTTTTAAACAAATTGTTACTAAATTCCACAAATTATCAATTTTATAATTTGATAATTAGTTACCAATTATTTTGGTATTTTTCCAAGTAAATTTCATTTCTTTTGCCTCTTCATTATTCCCATCGCACAACGCTTTTCACTGATAATGTAACAATGAATCTTCTCAGGTAAATTGATTGCTGCGCCTTGGATAATTAAATATCCGAATTTTAGTAACTTTATATTCTCCGAAGTGAAAATATGGATGTAATATTTATTGAAATATTTAAGTGTATTTGGTTGGTTGATGTCACAATTTTACTTTAAAAATTACACATGATTAGTATCTGTAGAAATGTATTTTGATGAAAAACGCCTTTTCCAGTTCAAATAAAACACCATAAAATGTATGAATATTGTTCCTCTGTATTGTCATGCAATCGTATGTGTAGAGACTGTATCACTCATGTAATAAGGGTCAATTAAACTACTGTATTCCTCTTTTAGTTACTTAATTATCATTATTTTTTGTAAGTGTCTAGCTTCTCTTGAATTTCTGTCCAACCTGGACAGAAAATTGGTTTTATTTTAATTGAATTCTATCAATTTACTCCATTGTTTCTTCATATAATAGCTTCTGCATGTACATAGAACTTTAAAAATTACATGAATGAATATTATAAAAAATATGATGAGTTATTTGTTTTCAAAATAATAACTTTCCGGTTATTTCAAGATGAGATGATACTTGATAAGTACATTCGTTCTCTGTGAAAAATAATGGAAACAATTTTATTATACATACAGTAAGGCGTGTGATTAAAAATATGCAATAATATTAGCTAATGATTTTGTAATCACTATTTTATGACGAAAATTCATGGATGTATTTTGAAGCTAGTTACTATTGTGACCAATATATTGAACTTTAGTTACTAATTGGATGTAGGATTTATGGAAAACTGAATTTAAAAATTGTTAAAATCTAGGTCATGTGTTGAACCCAGCATTAATTAATATTCTTGAAAGAATTGCATGTACAATATTAAAATGTTTTTATATTATAAAGCTGTAAAACGAAGGCTGCATTCGTAGTTCAGTTCACTAAGCGCAGGAAACGTTTTTTGCTACGTTGGCAATTACAGCTGTAATTTGTACTCAAAGCAAAGATATGAAGAAATGTTTGTTATACAGTTTCGACATAGTGTTTGTAGTGCATTATTATTCAGAACTATAATACAGCATAACTGATTTCATGTTGTTTAATACTGGAAGTAATGGGGCTCTCTTATAACAATACTTAATGCAATAAATTTGAAATCTTCAAGCCAGAGAACAATAACAAAGTACGGTAACTAATTCAAATGCAATGCATTGATTATTTGAACGACCTTGTTGAGTAATTTTTACAATAAAAGCCTGTGCTTTCATTTTTCAGCATTGCCTATCTTTCTGATGTTCTAACAATTTTGTAAATTAAGTTACGACATGAAATGAAAATGAAATTTAGCTAGTAAATGTTACGCTTATGTATAACTTAACGAGTATGTTATATGACTGTGAGTAAAGTGTGCCAAGAATGTTTTAAATTTGTTTTTAGTTCAGAGAAGTGCTCTGATTAGTCTTGTAGAATGTATAGGGGTTTTCTTGTGCATGATTTATGATATTTAAAAAGGAAGTCAATTCAAATGAATTCAACTTTAATTGAAAGTGTTCTGGTATATTGGGTATCATCTCATCTTGAAGCATAATATTGTTAACACAAAATTAGAGAGAGTAGAGATAACTATTAACGTATGTTGTACATAATATTTATCAATTATATATTAATTTATCTGTGTGAAATTGTTTCTTGAATTCTTGATGAAATATATGACTAAAAATGCATTGTATAAGAATACTGTAGATTGCTTCTAGTTATTACGTTGAAATTTTCAAGCAGGAAAATTATGAGAGTGATCCTGTTTTGCAGAATTCCATCTTGCAAGTCAATAATAATTATGAATGGAAAATTTCCATTTCAAATGTAAATCTAGTGAAAACAATCACAATTTTTCAGAGAAAATTTTTAACTTGTTTTTAGTTAGAAATAATTTTAACGATTATTTTATCTAGAGACTGAAACGGAAAACAAAATAATATGTCAATCTAAAATTTGATTTGGTGCTTATTTCTTCATCAATAGAGGTACATTATAGAATGTTAAGTACTTATTCATCTTAGAATGGTAAGTTATATAAAGTGAATGAGTATGGTCTTTATTTAAAAAATAAGAAATATAAACCTCAATATTTATGCTTCCAGTAGATCAGAAATAATCTAGTCACATGAAATATTACGAACATTCTTCTCATAACTGCACCCTTATGTTGTGGAACAACATTTAAAGGTAATAATAACCCAATGAACAAAATCAAAAGCTCAGGGTAAAATTGTTTCAATTATTCTGAAAACTAATTTTGGGCATGTTTTATGAAATTCAAAGGTCTTTAGATTAATATCCTGATTACAAAAACTCAAAAAATAGACGAGCATAATAATGTTGATATTCGTATGGCTTTTTTTGGTGGCGAGAACCTTACAGGTAGTTCAATCTCGTCATTTGTTCAACATTATATGAGACATGCTTGTCCTACTAGACGTGTATATTACGGCTTGCTAAACATGAACAGCCAAACTTTTATGGCTAGTGTATAAGCAGCCTATAACTTACCTGTATTACGGGACTTCTTAATTTCAACTCAGCTATCTTCTCCAAAAATCTTAGGAGTTAATTCATATTTACTCCTTGCTCACTGACTTTTGTATCTCACTGTACCAGCTTCTTGAGTTGATAAAGAAGTGATCAATTTATTGGGCGATTATTTTAATCAAAACAAATTTTATAACTTATTGCTACAAATAACAATCTGATGATAAGACCTTAATTTATTCACATGTAGCTTTATACCGTGTGTCTTATGCTACCTCAAAGAGAAATCCTTGATTAGCTTTAATACTGTTCATTAATATTATATGGGTGTCTATGAATTTTTCGTAAATACGGTACTCTTTTCACCAATGAATAATCATTACTCATTCACTTTTCAATCACTATACATGGAATTTACAATGAATGCAAGGGATTAATCACTGAATTTAAAAATGATAGAAATCATACGTATAGGAATCATGATATAAATCAAATTTAATGAAATAGAATAGTTAAATCCATATTCAATCATTTATGATTATACAGTAATAAATATTTTGTTATAATTTATAGTTTTATCACTTTGACCACCAATTTTTTTGTAAGTTTTATGGCTTGTTGAGAATTATGTTACTTATTTTATTATATCTGCGTGAATGTGCAATCCATGCAGATGAAAACTGTTATTTTCAAAGTTTATAGATTATATTAGGGGTATTCTACCAAATTATTTCTTGTTAATTGATCAAATTGAGTATATTTATTTCAGATTATAAAAATCTGCCTGATAGACTTACTTCAAACCATTATGATTTAATTATTGTCTGCATTTTCGAATTATGATACTGCTCCGTTCATATATCGGCAGAGTCGGGCCATATTTTTATGTAATTAAGTTTATTTAGGCAGCTGCATTGTGTTGAACACATTTAAGCTCATTATTACTCGAATCAAATTGTGATAGTAACAGTTTCCTAATTTCATTTTACATGATATTATATTCCTTTCTCATTTATTTTGTTGTGGTTTTCAGTTATAAAGTTTTCATTTTTGTATTAGCAATATTCTTGTAGTATTGCAACAAAAAATATTATATTATTTGTAATAATTATCATAGTGCATTTGACATGTAAGTCTTGATATTATGTATAAGATATTTTAGATACAGGTGCCAGCATAGTTTATCATCGAAAGTAATATTATTATTGTTGTTGTTATTAAAATGAATTGAAAATCCAATGAGAATCAATCTTTCCAATAGCATTTAGTCGTTATTATGAGCACAATAATTAAATTTATTTTACGAATCTTAGTTTAGAATTAAGAACTTTATACATTCTACTACTGTAATTATTTCAATGACTTTTTGTAAGGTTGTTTCCATTCTGGATACTTGGTATTAATTTCGATTTTTCGCCTCTTACGATTCTTTCAGATGTGTTTTACATTACATTAAGTTTTGCTAGCATCTGTATTAATATATATACTGTACTTGCTAATAAGAAAATTTCTACAATATAATATATCCATCATCATTCATGACAAACAACTTGATGTTAATAAACTCAATTTTAAGAGTACTATATTTGTTTTTGAATCAAATCAGAACAACCCATTCATTTATTCGTCAATGTTCAGACTATTTAAACCAATAATAACATTTTATTTGTTGAGTTTTTAACCACTTTGTTCTTAGTTTATCCTCAATAAACCAATAGTTTAAAAATATCATACTTCAAATTCAACAAAAAGTCGACAATGTAGCTCTTTACAGAACTCAATTTCAGCAAAATATTTTCTATATTTATAATCTAATGAGCATAGCCTTATTTATAAACGTTTCTTGAGTTACTTGAACTTAGTGACACGATTTCAAGTGTTTAAGTATTGCTCAAGTCAATTAACGTTCATAAATACTACCTTGAATTCCTCGGCCAAGATTTTGAGAATACTAAACTAGTTTCAAGGCTGTGATGAAAACCGGGGAAATAGATTTGCCATTCAACACTATTTTATATGCCAATGTCTCTAAAGGTTACATGCGGATACTTGTACGAGATACTCGTATTAACAAATCAAGGAACATTTCTATAATTATTAATACATTTTTAATTAACAAAAAAGAATTGTTTCAATATTTGACTGTGAGAAGTTAGTTTCTAAAACAAGTGTCTCATGCATGTATCCGGATGTAAACGTTCCTTGAAGGTGCGGAGACACGTTGCAAATGACATCACAGTCGACTGGCAAAGTGTGGCCGACATTTTCCGTGCCATTTGCAACGCGTATTCGCAATAATATAATTGGAACTTTTTATGGTAATAGTTTTCATAGTTTTACGATTTGGAGACTATCAAGCTATCAAAATGAAATAAATCTTTTTGTTCAATAATTTGTGAGATATGGGCGCCTAAAGGTAAAATTTTTAGGACAGATCATCTAACAATAATTGTTGAAAAAAATTATTGTTTGCAAATAAAATCATGAAATTTTGAGCATACATGCTCGAAAGTATTGTCTATCAAAATTACTAAAAAATATTTCTCAAAATATCAAGTACAGTATGGAAGAAATTATTTTTGAAAAGTTGATATTTTGAGATACTAGTACTTTATTTGATAGACAATACCTTCAAGCATGTATGCTCAAAGTTTTATTTGCAATGATCTGTCCCAAAAATTTCAACTTTATAATTTTATGTAGGCGCCCACATCTCACGAACTAATGGAAAAAAGTCACTAAAATTTATATCACTTTATAGCTTAATAGTATTCAAATCGTAACTTTGAAAAGTATCACCAGAAAATGTTCCCAAATATGCTCATGCACAGCCTCAAGCCTCTCCGTCTACTGGAACCGTTTTCGTCCGAACGGCTGGTCATTTGACTCAATGTTAGGCCTAATTCACACAGAACGGACCTCGGTCGGGAAGTGGCGCGGACATGGATCATAATATATAGATCGTCTACTATTTTCAAACTAATAGTCCAATGCACACCTAAAACAATATTGTTTTGGTGTGCTTTGGACTATTTGTTTGAATAGAGTAGACGAATATGTGTGATCCATGTCAACGTCACGTGTCACTCGCCCACGATGTCCAATCTGTGTGAATTGAGCCTTAACATTTCGGACAAAACGGGTCAGTTCCAGTGTAAGGGGCTTCACAGAACTTGAGGCTGTAGGATGCTACCTGTTGAGTCGTGGTTTATTTTGATCGTCTAAGTGCACACATGAGGAAGCAAGATGTGAGACGACCTCCGTTTTTATGCTACAAACTATACATTGTTTTATTGTGTCTCATCATGAAGCTTCAGGTGTGGGTCCAGCCTATTACTTCGCCATCACATTTCCATCCCTTTACTCATATGTTGTTGATTATCCATCTTTTTTCACTTGTTAATACTATTGGAATTAAGGTAACTTTTTTAAGTGCGACTCGTTTTGATGAGACGACATGTATGTTTCGTGCTGGTGTTGCACATTTTCAAGTCAAACAGAAACTCAAACAGTTTCTGTTTGGACTTGAAAATAAACTCATCATGACGCTTCAGGTGTCTAAGCATTTCACATCTCTTAATCATAAATAACTCATAATTAATCTTCCCTTTTCATAGCATTGTAAATATAGCTCTGAGTGGCCCAATTTATTCAAGTTTAAAATTACGAAGAAAATAACTAGCCTAACTTTAAAAAGAGAGTTTTACCTCTCAACAGACCTCTAATGGGCCTGTTTCATGAAATAAAATCTTCAAGAGTCCAAGTCTTTTAATGAAGGAGAAATGCAGATCTAATTCTCTCATTTTTTTACTTTGCAGTAATCTTCATAATCACATATGTTCCTGTATTATAAATAAGTAATTATGAAAGGGCGTCTGGAAGAATTAGGGGAGCCCTAAATGTAATTTGGAATCTTTTTCAAGGTGTCATGGGGGTACAGAGCGTGCCATCCAAATTGGCTTCTCACTGGAGCATGCGCGTTGATCGCTTTCTCCCACTAAAGTGCCTGCTGACTCACGGTACAGTAAATTTCAAAAGTTCATTCAGCTGGCAAACTCAGCTTTATGAAAAAAATTCATATTCGCTTCGGTTACCTAGCAGTACTATGATGTTATTTGCTTCACTGACTGTACTAGCCTTAGTGGCTGGAGGGGAAGCGTGGTGGGAGAGATTATCCATCTCTCTCGCACATCTTCCCCTAGACGCCAATTTGGATGGCACGCTCTGTAATAGTTGCAATCGCAACTTTTGAGACAAGAATAAATGAAATCAAGATAAATGGAACAACGTGCATTGACGCCAGTATCAGCTATAAAGCGCATTGATTGATGCATAGTCAGGCCCAGATTTACTTATGAGCATTTGCCAGCGCCCTTCAGAAACTACATTTTAGGCTATCTACATTTAATATCTACTATATTTAACTAGTTGATAGTATTTAATAGCAAGTTGCACGGCAGACGAAAACAGGTAGGCCAAGGAACAGGTGGATGGATGACCTGAGAAAGATGGGGGTGAGAGGATGGAAAGAAAGATCTATGAACAGAGAAGAATGGAGGCGTGTTGTGAAGGAGGCCAGAGCTCACCTAGGGCTGTAGCGCCGGATAGAAAAAAATTCAACTATTTATGTTCGATATTAGACTAGAAATTTTATCTCTCTCATCCTGTGATAGCCACTTAATAACAGGATCGAATTATAGCTTAGAGAATAGAGCATTGTTTCTTTTCTCTTACAATGACTACTGATTCAGTAAAGAAGTGATCTACAACAGGCATTTTTCCATTTGAATCAATGATTACAACATTTAAAGTTAATAACATAACAACATGAATGAATGTTGATTGATAACAACATATGAGGTTGTTGCTTCAAGATTTCAAGTGTTAAGTTGCCTCTTGTACTCACTCTATCTAGTACTTCGACAATCTTCGATCTTTACAATCGACGATCTTCGACAATCTATCGAGAACTTTTCCCAATCTTGAAACTACATTCAGGATATTTCTGACTTTACCAGTCTGCTGAATTGCTCAGCAGAAAGAGGGTTCTCAGTTTCAATTAGGATAAAAAATGCTAAGAGATCAGCTCTCCTCAATGAAAAGCTGAATTCATTAGTACTCTTGTGCCCGAACATTGTTTGCCCAGGGCGCCAGCTACTTTCGAGCATCTAGCTGATGCTCATTGTTGCATCGAGTCAGTATGTTGACTGACTATCTTGAACTTCAAGTGAGTCTTAAAGCTAAAATATACTAGGCGGAAATGACACTTGACCAATCACAGAGCCCCAATTTCAAGCGTCAAATGCGCTGCGTATAGTTACAGTAGCAACATGTAAGTTCCATTTACTGGTTGATTTTGGCATCATTGCAGCCCATACCATGTTCATCGAGAGTTGACAGAAAGGCTCCTCCCAACGTCGCGGTCAGTTCAATTCTCAAGCGGTCCTAGCGCTATTCTCTACTGCTGTACTCTGTCATCGTCCGTTTCTCGGGCATTGTTGTTTTTTGAAAAATTACCAGTGGAATGTTTGTGTAAGGGATGACCGTGACCTGAAAACTGTCACTCTTGCTCTGTATTGCCAAGCGCTCTGTCTCGTTAGTTTTTAGGAGGAGACTTTCTGTCAACTCTCGATGAACAGTGTATAGTATAATTCGGCCTTCACAAGAAAAAATACAAATTACGTAAAACAGGAAGTTTTCACCTTCAATGAAAATCAAAATAACAGTATCTTCAATCACTTTTTATTCTTCTTTTTCAACCTTTTAGCTTTCTGGTGGGCTTTAGCATGTGTCTTGATATGTTTGATTTTTCTCTCCTTGTGTTTTTTCTTGTTGTATTTCATGAAATCAGCGTCAGCCATTAGCTCTTCAACAATAGTGCTCTTTCTCTCCTTTTTGGTAAGCCTGGCACTGTAAAAATCTGTTGGTGAATCCACGTACTTTCCAACCTAAAAAGAAATTGTAAAAATTGAAATTAATTTAGAACACAAAATGGATTACAAAACAAAATCAAATTATTCTCCACAAAACGTCCTGAGTGGCAAAACTTCTATAAATTGTAAATTATGTAAAGTACTATTTTTAATTTGGCGGATGGCGAATGATTTTGATTTAACGTTTCTATGGTAACAGGTGATGTTACGCTGAATTTTCTTTACATAAATACTGCATATAACATGTAAAAATCATATTTAAAAAATAAATCAACAGAACATCATCCGTTACCATGGAAACGTTAAATTTAAGTCATTCGCCATCCGCCAAATTAAAAATAAAATACTATTATAGATTACTAACATTGCAGACATTCACACACAAGCATACAAACTTAATTATCTCTATCTCTATCACTACAAATAGTTGACATGTTGAAAAATGAAAACTCATTCTATCGGATGATGAAACAAAACGATCGTCACTTTTCCGAGAGTAGAAATATTTATAAGTATATATTTTTGTTTTTAATGTAGCATACGTCAAAAATTCAACTGTTGAATCCAAATGTCAATGGATGAATCTTCAACATCATACTTAAACAGGAGAGCGTGCTAAAATCAACAATCAAGGCCAAGGATCGATTAATATAACCTGTTGATTTTTGAATATAGATTTTTGAAAAATAGAGTGCACTGAACGAGGTTAATCTTCTAAAATATCAATTTATAAGATAAAATAGTAGTCGTTATTTCTCATCAGTCATCACCCTCCCACTTCATAAACGGGACCACAAATTCCGGTTGTTTATGGGAAGGATGTCCTTGTACAGTACCGTATATCCTTCTCCAAGAATAGATACATTTATTTGTTCATGTTTCATGTATAATTGTATATACTCATATAAGTTAGAACCTGAACTGATCAGGAGTGACCTGAAAACTCTGACACCAGACCTGAGCCAGCCAGGTTACACGGAATTATTATTATTAGTTAGTAACTTATATTGGATCTTATATCTATATAATCAAATAAGTTGTTGAAGTCTATGCTTCGTTCAATCGAACAATGACATCTCTATAATTTTCAACTATCATAATCTGGAATTCAAGCCAACATATTTTGTAATCTACATGAATAAAGTGAATAATCTAATCTAATATCATTACCCACACACAAAAAAGACTGAATAATTGGAAGCTATTTTCTAACTAGTGTTCTCCTTTCTTGTTTTAAACTACAAATTGAAAAGTGTCAAGTTTAGTTTAATTTGTAGTCTCGTTTAGAGATGAATACAGAAAGTCACCCACATAGGATGGATGTAATAATTAAAAACAAAACTGTTTTTTTCTCTCCATTCAAAAAAGTATTTCATATTATTATCGCATTCAAGTATCTTTTATATAATTTACTAGAATCAATGGCCATGATACGAAATCATACCAAATGATAATGAATGAAATCAGAGATATGCGTATGACAGATACATAAGAATAAATCAAGTTTATGTGTTTACAAAGGAATATGGTTGCATTGCTGACAAAACCTTACATTTATATTGAATTAGCTGTGCATGTAGGCCTATTTTACTGTATCAAAAAATGGGATCGTTCTGTAGTAAGGGCTTGAAACCTACTTTTTGTGTTTGTAAGAACACAACCCTTTTTTTTATCAGAAATTATATGATCTATAGCTATACCATGGAATTATAGACTGATCCCGTGAGTGGAATTGCTAATGAAACAGAGCCGCAAAACACTATTCAAACGGCGAGGTGAAGAAATCAACAATTAACCACCAATAAAACAAACAGTTGTCCTTTGCAGTCGTGTCATGC